>CAUYQG010254388.1:0-11717 GCA_963574415.1 Tarsius wallacei
TGTTTTTTTGTTTTGTTTTGTTTTGTTTGAGTTGGAGTCCCACTCAGTCGCCCAGACTAGAGTGCAGTGGCCGCTCCTGGCCACCGCAGCCTCGACCTGCTGGGCTCCGGCGATCCTTCCGCCTCAGCCGTCCAAGTAGCCGGAATTACATGCGCGCACTACCACGCCCGGCTAATTTTTTTGATTTATTGTAGAGATGAGGTTTCGCCTGCCCAGGCGGGTCTCGAACCCGCGGGCTCAGGCAATCCACTCACCTCAGCCTCCCAAGGCGCTTTCTTTCTTTCTTTCTTTTTCTTTCTTTCTTCCTTCCTTCCTTCCTTTCTTTCTCTCTTTCTTTTTCTTTCTTTCTTGAGACAGAGTTTTACTCTGTCCCCCGGCTGAAGCAAGGTGGCACAATCACAGCTCACCGCAGCCTCAACCTCCTGGGTTCATGCGATCCCTCTGCCTCAGTCTCCCAAGTAGGTAGGACTATAGGTATAAGCCACCACACCCAGCTAATTTTTTAATTGATTGTAGCGACAAGGTCTCATCAAGTTGCCCAGGCTGGTCTTGAACCCCTGGGCTCAGGTCATCCTCCTGCCTCAGTCTCCTGAGTAGCTGAGCCTTCAGGTGGGCACCATCATGTCTGGCTAATTTTTTTGTTTTTTTGTAGACTTGCTATGTTGCCAAGGCTGGTCTCGAACCCTTAGACTCAAGTGATCCTCCTACCTTGGCCTCCCAAAGTGCTGGGATTACAGGCATGAGCCCACCGCGCCCAGTAGTCCTCACATTTTTTTAGGGTAGTATAAAGGAGGTTAGCAGCAGGGTCTTTTTATTGACTTATTTAAATGTTATCTTGTTACACGGGCATATTGTGTGATGCCAAGGTTTGGGCTTTACCTGGTGGTGGGTGTGAAACCCTGTAAGTATTTTCTCAGCCCTCCCCCCTCCGTCCCCACCAGGAGTCCCCAGCATCTGTCACTCCAAACTTATACCCGTGTGTGCCCCGTGTCTAGCTCCCACTTGTAGTGAGAACACGAGGCACTTGGATTTTTGCTCTGTGTTCATTCACTTAGGATAATAGCCTCCCACTGTGTCCACACCACTGCAAAGGCTGCGACCTCGTTTTCTTTATGGCTGTGTAGTACTCCATGGCATGTGTGCCAGGCCGCCATGCTGGGCCCTAGGTCTGGGCCCGTGACTTTGCTATTGTGAATGGTGTGCGATGGGTTCTTGTGCGGCTGCTTAGAAACACGAGGTGGGTGATGGACTCCAAAGACCAGCCCACCGGGAAGTGACAGGCTGGAAGTCCCTGCTCACGTGACACGAACACGCCACAAGAAAGGAGCGAGTGTGGACAGTCCGCAGAGGGGACGCGGCAGGGCAAGGGGTGCAGCGGCTGAGGGGCTGCCAAGAGACTCCTAATGTGTCACCAAGTGTCTCTGCGACTCCTCATCCCTGAACACGGGTGTCTTTTGCTGTTTGTTCTCCATTTTTTGTGTGTGACCCAACAAGGAGAAGAAACCTTTCAGAGCTGCCCAAGACAGTTAGAGGTGTCCTGGCCCGGTCTCTTTCAGGGTTACCCGTGCTTTGCTGTGTTGGGCTTCAAGCCACTCCTAGAAACTTCTGGAGGAATCCCCAAGTCTGTAAACAGCTCTCAATCTGTTCTTAAAAGGACTGAAGAAAACACACTCTAAGCAGATGGAAGGTAAAACACGAGAAACTGCATCTCGGGGACTCTGGGGCTTGAAGTTATGTCTTAGTGGATGTGAGCACAGGGCCTGAGCCGGATGAAGCTTCTAGCAAGTAGTCTCTAAGTGTGTTTCTCTCCTCTGGTGATGGCGTGGAAAATGCTAGTCTGGGACCGGATGCGGCCGCTCACACCTGTAATCCCAGTGCTTTGGGAGGCCGAGGCAGGAGGATCACTTTTCTTTTCCCCAGAGTATCAGACCAGCCTAAACAACATAGCAAGACTTTCTCTCTATAAAAAAAAAAAATCAGAAAATTACCCAGGCATGGTGGCACCCACCTGAAGTCCCAGCTACTCGGGAGGCTGAGGCAGGACAGCCTGAGCCCAGGAGGTCGAGGCTGTGGTGAGCCGTGATCACGCCACTAAACTCTAGCCTGGGTAACAGGGTGAGACCCTGACTCGAAAACAAAACAAAACAAAAACCTGTAAGGACTAACACCAAACCCCTCGGTGTCCTTGAGTTGAGGAAACTCCCATCTGCCCCATCAGTTTCCAGCCCCTGTGGCGTAGAGCCACACTCGCTCCCAGAAGCTCCTTGGTGTCTCCATGAAGTCCTGGGCTAACGGACCTTTCCTGGGATTTATTATAAACGTGTCTGGATGGGCCAGTGCAGCTTGATCCATGAGGGTGAGAAGCAGCATTTGAGACCATGTCTACCTCCAGGCCCCGACTCTTGAGACTTGGATTTTAACCACAACTCCCAGAGAATAATAATAATAAAAAAACACGTGGAGGCTGCCATGAACCGTGATTATGCCACTGCACTCCAGCCTCAGTGACAGAGCCAGATCCTGTCTCAAAAAACAAAAATAAGCCAGGCTCGGTGGCTCAGCCTGTAATCCCGCGACTTGGGAGGCTGAGGTAAATGGATTGCCTGAGTCCGCGGGTTTGAGACCCGCCCGGGAAACTTGGCGAGACCTCATCTCTACAATAAATCAAAAAATTAACTGGGCGTGGTAGCGCACGCCTGTAGTTCCAGCTACTTGGAAAGCTGAGGCGGAAGGATCGCCGGAGCCCAGCAGGTCGAGGCTGCGGTGGCCGGGAGCAGCCACTGCACTCCACTCTGGGCGACGGAGTGAGACTCCAACTCAAAATAAAAGGAAAAAAGAAAATCTATGTGCCAAGAATAAGACCCTAAAAGCTTCTGAGTGAGACCCTATAGAAGAATCACTCCAAAGGAAAAATTCTGAGTTTGGGGGGGCAGATCAGTGACAGTGGTATAAGGTATGAATCAACAGACTGTGGCCTATGAGCTGAATCTGGCCCACCACTTGATTCCATCAATAAAGTTTTATTGGCACACTGCTACACACATCTGTTTACATATTGCCTATGGCAGCTTTCACACTATCATGGCAAAGTTTTGGCCAGCGGAGACTTCATGACCAGTTGAGCCTAAAATATTTACTATCTGACCCTCTACAGAAAAGGCTTGCTGTTCTGTGGTCAAACGTTTGTTGTTTTTGGTTAAAGATTTCCAAATTTTGCTTAGGCGGAAGGATCGCCGGAGCCCAGCAGGTCGAGGCTGCGGTGGCCGGGAGCAGCCACTAAAGGGTGTTTCCTAGCTGGTTATATTATTCAGTTATCTCGTCTTTATCCACTTTGCTTTTCTTCAGTTTCTTTCTTTGCACATCTCTCATCATAGTTCCTATTCAGTGCTCTCCCCAGTTTAATTTGAAAAGCTCTTTCTAATTTCTGAGTGATCTGGGAACTTTGTTTTTCTCTCTTCTGCCTCCTCTTTCTTTCATCCAAGGAAATTAATTAACATTAAGGATCTGATGCAAATGAGTAAAACTAAACTGATTCTGTATTGGAGCTGGCATCTTTTGCTTGATTTTGTCAGCTTTTAAAAAACCACAAATCTGTTTAAATATTGGGCAAACTTTAAAAATTAACCAAAATACATTATTTATTTTTTTGAGTCCAGGTTTTACCCTGTTGCCCAGACTAGGGTTCAGTGGCACAATCACAGCTCACCAGAGCTTTGAACTTTTGGTCTCAAGTGATCTTCCTGCCTCAGCCTCTCAAATAGCTGGGAATATAGGCACGCCATGACGTCCAGCTAATGTTTTTTATTTTTTGTGGAGACTTGGTCTTGCTATGATATACAGGCTGGTCTTGGACTCCTGACCTCAAATGATCCCCCTGCCTTGGCCTCCCAAAGTGTTGGGATTAAAGGTGTAAGTCACTCTCGGGGAGTGGGAGGTGTCCAAAAAAAAAGGTGTGAACCCCCATGCCTGGCTGCTGTTGATCTTGATAGGGTATTTTCTTTGAAAACAAATTTCAACTAAACTTTTTGAGAGTTCTGTGTAAACATTACCTTAGGTACTGAACATATCTTCTCACTAAACCTTGACTAAATGAGGGTGGTTTTCATATTTTCTTTAACCTGTGAAGTATAGTTATTTTACCTTAAATAGGTAGATTAAAAGGACTTCACCTCACTCTTTTGCCTATAAATATTGCCCTCTTTTGGGGAGATGTTCTGATATTGTTTTTCTTTTCATCAGTTTGCCACAATCCAGTACCTTTGAGAATTTTCTTCATGACAATCTTTTTTTTTTTTTTTTTTTGAGTTGGAGTCTCACTCTGATGCCCAGGCTGGAGTGCAGTGACACATTCATGGCCACTTCAGCGTCAACATGCTGGTCTCCGATGATCCTTCCGCCTCAGCCTTCCAAGTAGCTGGAACTATAGGCACGCACTACCATGTCTGGCTAATTTTTGATTTATTGTAGAAATGAGGTCTCACCAAGTTGCCTGGGCTGGTCTCGAACCCTCAGACTCAGGCAGTCCACTCGCCTCGGCCTCCCAAAGTGCTGGGATTACAGACTGAGCTACCCAGCCTGACCAGTGACAATCTTATAGAATAGAACTTGCTCTTCTGACCGTTCTTAACCAGCACAGTGCTATAAGGTTCAGGTTTTGTGATTGAGTCCATAGAAGCTTGTGTTCCATCTAGCCGACAATCAAGAGTCAATGTGAATAGTCAATGTGAGATGTATCTGTTGGGAGGCTAGTTCTGTGGGGAGTTTGCCTTTGATCAGAATGGTCTTTGGGAAAAATGGAGACACTGCAGTCAATGGAAAGGAGTTAAAATATGGACACAAAGCCTATTAATCTTGTTTAGCAGTTAGTTTAGTTTCAGCAAGTCATCTACACCATAACATTTAACAAACTGTGCTCTTAACAAAGCTAGGCACACAGCAAAGGAAGTGAATAGTAATTATTTTCTTTTGAAAGAACTGCTTTGTGAGGCAGCTGCCACTTTCCAATCCAACCTGTGTTGAGGGGAAAAAGTGTTGGCCCTTTTGAAAAGGAGGAGAAAGGGCAATGGTTATTACCCTGGCTTTTTCCAAACTTCATAATACCCTGATTGTGTCCTTTGAAGGATTTGGTTACCTCCTCTGCCTTGCTTTCTGAATATGCTAACCCCTACAGGGTAGAACTGATGTGGAGAATAATGTGGAACTATTTTTCATATTTGTTTATTAGTGGGTGTGCAGGTGACAGACATGCTGACAGTCAAAAGGAAGGTGGAAAGTGCCCCCTGAGGTGGTTTTTGAATGGTTCCTGTGAGTTGTTTTTGGAATTGATATCGTGCCTGCTTATCTTATTTTCATATGGCAGCCATCTTGGCTGAGACCCACTGTTCTGAGAGAATTCATACTTTCGATGATAGCTGCAGGAAGACAGATGGTGTAGAGCCATAGTTCAATCACTGACTAAAGCTGCAAATTTAAGGCTTCTGCCTTACTGGTTGTTAATAGTTTATTACAGGTATAATTATCAAAGGAAAACTTTGAATGAAGTCTTGACAAGATTATAAAATAGTGAGGTTTTAAGAAAAGAATTTTAGCTTCAATAACTGTTAAAATTAAGTGAAAATTTTGCCTACAAAATATCCTAACCATGTATTGTTTTCTGCAGAGAAACCCCTGCCCAAGAGAAGAATTTATCATTGCTCTTTTTTGTTTCTTTTCTGATAATACTGGTGGCTCATTCTCTCTATTTTTATTTCCCCCACCATAGCCTTTACTTTGGGTTGCAATTTGATTAATTTGGTTGGAATGTAAGTATCTGGGCACTTTAAAAGTATGGCTTCTAAGATAGCAGGCATTCTGTTTCTGCTCCCTACTTGGTTGCCAGCTAGGGCAGTTTCCAAGTTTGCTTGGGAAGTCAAGCTTTTTACCTGAGATTTAAGAATGCCAGAGGCAATAGCACTGTCTCTAAATATTTCCAGAGTTGTTCACAGCTTTCTACAAGTATTTATTGAATTTCCTCTGGCAATAATTCATATATTCTGTAGACTTTTTCACTCTGCTGCTTGGAATTATGAAACCCGGTCTAGATTTTGTGCCAGACATTAGAATTCTGTTTTTTGAGAGGTGGTGATGTAAGTAAGCATTGCTAGTTCCAGAGCCTCCTGAGTTGGGGATCCTCCAGGTAATACATATGGGAGCCCTGCCTTCTCTGCTTTGCCATGGTTTTAGAAAGAAGGGAATTGGCTTTACTCCACTGTTCTCACCCTGGGAAAGCTTGCTATATGCTCCTACCACAGTGAGTTTCAAACTTTCCCAAAGGGTTTTCAGTCTAAGGTTCTACCAACTGTAAGTCCTTTTTGTAAGGATTTAATATTGTTTTTGCTTGGGCCCTGGGAGCAGAGCCAGGGTATGACGGCGTGGGCAGGGAAAGGAACTGATCTAAAATTGGAGTTTATTTTCATCTTACCTTTTATCCCAGTTACTTCTAGAATCCAATATTGACTCTACCAATGCTTTCCTGCTTTCTCCTTTCATGAACTCTTTTTTCCAATAGTAACAACAATGCACATAATGAAAATTGAATCTTAGAGAGGTTAGATTATTCTTCTAAGGTTAAATTTCTAGTGAATGATGGACCTGGAGCTGAAACTAGAACCCATGCCTTTTAATCATTTAAGATGGTTAACCATCTTTTAACTATGCAAGGGGAAGAACTATGGTACAGTAAATGGTTGAAAAACAACTGTTTTTATTTCATATTTTTATTATTGAATACATAATGGGACAACATTAAATAACATTTACTTTTAAAAAATTCAGTCAAAAAATAAAAATAGCCAGGCGTGGTGGGTCATGCCTGTAATCCCAGTGCTTTGGGAGGCTGAGGTGAGTGGATTGCCCACGGTGTGAGACCAGTCTGGGCAACTTGGTGAGACCTCATCTACAATAAATCCAAAAAAAATTAGCTGGGCATGGTGGTGCGTGCCTGTAATTCCAGCCTCTTGGAAGGCTGAGGCGGAAGGATCGCCTGGGCCCAGTAGGTTGAGGCTGCGGTGGCCGTCAATGTGATGCTGCACTCTAGCCTGAGCAATAGAGTGAGACTCCAACTAAAAAAATAAAAATAAAAATAAAATTAAAAACTCAGTCAAAATTCCGCTGATTAAGCTTGTGAATGGAGAGATCAGAGTACCTCTTTCCTTTATTGGAAACCATTGGGATTCATTTTCTTAGCAACACCATAGCCAGCTAACTTCCCCCAGCTCTCACAGTTCTTTTATTCCTAGCCATTGTCAGAGATATAAGGGCCCAAGTCTGTAGCTGACTAGGGGCACAGGACACTTGATTCCTCCACAAAAAAGAACCAAAATAGTGAGTTGGTGATCCACTTTGAATAGAACATCTAAAAGAGAAAGCTGGACTTTAGCAGAGAAGTGACAGGAAACACCTGAGGTATTGAAGGAGAGGAAGGCAACTGGATAGCTCAGCAGGTAGATTGCCTGGGAGCCTAGAGAGGCTTCCCAGCACATGGAAAGGGTAAGTGAAAGATCTCAAGCAGTCACATTCTCACCACAGACTCCTGTAATCCTAGCATGGGCGAATTCCTTGACCCCCACAGGCATAGGAAGCTCCCTGGAGTCTGTGCAACATCATTGCTCCAGAGAGAGCTCACATGGGTCCCATGTATCACCCAAGTCCTAGGCAGCTGCAGCATGGTGTCATTTTGAGAGCCCTCACAGGACTGCATCCTGCTCTAGGACCTAATAGCACCCCGCATCTCTACATCTCTAGAGCCACATTGACATCTGCTTGCATCTGCCTGGACGGTTGCAGCAGCAAGACACTGGGTGGATCCAGTAGAGTAGCAAGATCCACACAGTGTCCTGCCTGCCAGGGAAAGGACAGTGCACTGCACCAAGGAGGCTGCTCTTAGGACAAAGGGAGCCAAGGTACAAGCTTCCCAGAGCCTGAAACCCACCTGTCGGAGGCCATGTCACTGGCAGCAATTCTACCCCTCATGCTCCCTGAGGACAGCCTCTCCTCATCAGCTGCAGCAGCTGCTGCCACCACTAAGGACTAAAGTGCATACTCCCCAGAGCCTGAAACCTGTCTGCCTGGGGCCACTGGCACTAACAGCAATCCTGATCCCTCAGCAGCCAGGCTGCCATGAACTTGCACATACTCTGAGGATAGGCTTTCCCTACCCACTGCTGCTGTTGCCACCACCAAACAAGCATGATGTCTGGTGTCTGGGGATTGCCTATTCCTGCCGACCACAGCCTGTGTTCGTGTGCACCACCAGGAGCCTGAGGACAGGCCTGCTGAACCTGCCCTCTCACACAGTGCTCAGGCGTGCCACCTGGAGGCCTGGGGGATTGTCCTGTGCACCATCGATTGCCCAATGCTTACACACATACATACACACACACACACACACACACACACACACACACACCCCACCAGGGACCTAATAACAGCTCTAGAATGCCTACCACCACCAGCATCCTAGCATACCTTCTGGAATCCTAGGGATCGCTCTATCCCATTCATCACTTCTGGCATCTGGGTACCCTTCCTGGGGCCTAAGGATGGGCCTTTCAAGCCTGCCACCACCATCACTGCTGGTACCTGCCCACACTTACCACCTGGGGACCTAGGGACTGGTCTACCCAGCCTGTTGAAGCCATCACTGACACTAGCAAGTGCAGCCTGGAAGCCCAAAGAGTTGTCCTGCCTCTGCTATTACCATTGCCCACACCGTGCATACTGCTCAGGGGCCCCCCACTGTTGGCACTACTGGCATCTTTGTAAGCTGCTTGGAGGCCCAAGAATTGGCCCACTTGGACCAGCTAACACTGGTGCTTACATATGCCATCCAGGAGCCTAAGGACAAGCATGCTTGATTCATTGCTGTCACCACTGGGGCCTGAAGACTGGCCTATCTGGCATTCTGTCCCTAGCAAAAACTCATAGTGGTTTCCACTAATAACCATAGTCTATGGAAATTACTGATAACACTGATGGTGTTTACAGACAAGAAATCATATGGAGACTATGCTACCGCACACATCCCAAATCAAAGCTAAGTGTTCTACCCAACCAACACCATAGATATATCTACAGGAAAAATTTTCCTCATGAAAGCCAATAAAAAAATTGGTATTGACTATTAGACCTGATGTGCAGTTATCAACAAAAGCATGCAAGAAACATGAAAAGACAAGGAAATATGACACCTCCAAAGGCACACATTTTCCAACAATAGACTCCAACGAAGGAATAATTTATGAAATGCTTGAAAAATAATTCAAAATAATGATATTTAAAAGGCTCAGTGGGCCTGGCGTGGTGTCTCAGCCTGTAATCCCAGCACTTTGGGAGACTGAGGTGAGAGGATTGCCTGAACCTGGGAGTTTGAGACCAGCCTGGACAACTTGGTGAGACCTCATCTCTACAGTAAATCACAAAAACTAGCCAGGCATGGTGCTGTGTGTCTGTAGTTCCAGCTACTTGGAAGGCTGAGGTGGAAGGATTGCCTAAACCCAGCAGGTCAAAGCTGTGGTGGCCATGAGTGTGCCACTGCACTCCAGCCTCAGTGACAAGAGTGAGATACCAACTCAAAAAATAAAAGGCCTCAGTGAGATACAAGAGAACACAGATAAACAATACAAATACATTAGAAAAACAATTCAGGATATGAATAATAAATTCACCAGAGAGATATATCATAAAAATAACCAAACAGAAATCTTGGAACTAAAAAATTTAATGAATGATAAATAATTAAAAAAAAAAAAGAAGAAAGCCCATGTGGCATGGGATATAATTAGGTGACCAGATATATGAATTTTGGTGTCCAAGAAGGTGAAGAGAAGCTTAATGGCATAGAAAGCCTATTTAACAAAATAATAGCTGAAAACTTTCCAAGTCTAGGAAGGGATTTAGACACCCAGATTCAGGAAACTCAGAGATTTCCAAGTAGATTCAGCCAAATAAATTTTCTTCCTGGTACATTATAGTCAAACTTTTAAAAGTCAAAGTCAAAGAGAATTCTAAAAACAGCAAGGGAAAAGTGTCTAGTCACTTATGAGTAAACCCCCATCTGACCAACAGCAGATTTATCAGCAGAAACTTTACAGGCCAGGAGAGAATGGGATGGTATATTCAAAATGCTGAAAGAAAAACCTGCCAACTAAGAATACCACACCCAGCAAAGTTATCCTTTATAAATGAAAGAGAAATGAAGACTTTCCCAGACATGCAAAAATGGAGGAAATTAATCACCACTAGACTGGCTTTAAAATAAGTTTTTAGGGAATTTTATATCTGGAAGTGAAAAGATGCTATTGGCCGGGCTCGGTGGCTCAGCCTGTAATCCTAGCGCTTTGGGAGGCCAAGGTGAGTAGATTGCCAGAGCCCATGGGTTCGAGACCCGCCCGGGCAACTTGGCGAGACCTCATCTCTACAATAAATCAAAAAAATTAGCCAGGCGTGGTAGTGCGTGCCTGTAATTCCGGCTACTTGGAAGGCTGAGGCGGAAGGATCACCAGAGCCCAGCTGGTCGAGGCTGCGGTGGCCGGGAGTGTACCACTGCACTCCAGTCTGGGCGACGGAGTGAGACTCCAACTCGAAAAAAAAAAAGAAAAGATGCTGTCTACCATTACAAAAACACATAAAAATGTAAAACTCACTGGTAAAGCAAGCACACAAATGAGGAAGAAAAAGGAATCAAGCCATGAAACCACAAAGTTAAACAATAAGAAAGAAAGGAACAAAAAGTATACAAAATAACCAGAAGACAATGAACAAAATGACAGTAATAAGTTTTCACATACCACTAGTGAATGTAAACAAGTTACATTTTCCACTTAAAAGAAATAGATTGAGCCGGGCTCGGTGGCTCAGCCTGTAAACCCGTGCCTTGGGAGGCTGAGGTGAGTGGATTGCCTGAGCCCGCAGGTTCGAGACTGCAGTGGCCAGGAGTGTACCACTGCACTCCAGTCTGGGCGACAGAGTGAGACACCAACTCAAAAAAAAAAAAAGAAAAACAAACAAACAAAAACTTCAGTTGTATCCTGATAAGAGGAATTTTTAAATATAGCAATATTTTGCTTTTATTTCCAAAGTGATTTTGTCTGTCTTTCCATATCTGTGTACTGAAAGAAAATTTATATTCAATCACAGACTTGAATCTGAATGTCCGCACTATATGAATGTTTTTTATGTGTAAGTATATACATACATTGATATTCATGACAAAAATCTTACCTTTTATCTTTTACAGAACAAGTGTCTGGTACATTCCACTCAGAAAATAATGTTCCTTCATACTCTAGCTTAATCTAAAAAAGAAAGTAAAAGTACAGATAAAAAGTATGCTTCAAAGTTTTCTCCTCATTGTTCAGCTGAAAGGTTCAATACTTTAGGTCCTTATTATTTAAAAAAAGAATAACTAAAATTTAATTCCTTTGAAATTGTACAAAGGAATATGACAAAGACAAAGAAACTTAACCCTTTCGGGACACTCTAGTACTCTTTAAAAAAAAAAACTGTAAGCCGGGCTCGGTGGCTCAACCTGTAATCCCGCGCCTTGGGAGGCTGAGGTGAGTGAATTGCCTGAGCCCACGGGTTCGAGACCCGCCTGGGCAACTTGGTGAGACCTCATCTCTACAATAAATCAAAAACTAGCCGGGCATGGTAGCGCGCGCCTGTAGTTCCAGCCACTT
>CAUYQG010254391.1:0-40596 GCA_963574415.1 Tarsius wallacei
GAAACTTATGGTGGCTGCCCTGGGACCAATCCTCATATCCCGCTTATCTGAACTCAATCGCCCCACTTACTATAGCACTCATAAAATATTTGCTTATGTGCCCACTCCTTATGTATTATAGGGAATTCCGGTGGAATGGGAGATCTGGAAAATTACTATGAAATCCTCTTTTCACTGAAATGTACCTATTGTAGTCTTACTAACTGTATATCTCCTGAGAATGGAAGACAACAAATTGTGGTGTTACATCAACCGTCTTTTGTCATGATGCCTGTAAATATCTCTGGACCATGGTATCCAGATTCTAGTTGGCATGCTTTGTCTCAATTGTCTAATCTCCTTGATCACCCTTGCAGGTTTATTGGATTGTTAGTAGCAGGTATTACTGCTTTAGTAACATTGATTGCTTCAGCTGCTACTTCAGCAATAGTATTGACTCAGGAGATCCACACAGCCCATTTTGTGGATTGTTTGACAAAGAATATTTCCACAGCACTGTCTCATCAAGAAACCATTGACGTGAAATTGGAAGCCAGACTCAATGCCCTCGAGGAAGCAGTACTAGTCATTGGAGACCAACTAACGGGTCATGCCGAGTTTCAGTGGACCTGCATTGCTTCAAAGTCATACAATGACTCTGAATGGGACTGGGACTTGGTTGAAAATCATTTGCTTGGGATATGGTCTGCAAATAATATTTTCTTGGATGTTGTCCAACTGCACCAGGATATTGTGGAAATCTTCACCTCTGGGTCTTCTTTGCTGTCCACGAGTGACTTGGCTACAAATATCATGGATGAGATTATGCATTTGGTATCCACTCATAGTTTGTGGTCTACTATATATTCTATGATAGCATTTGGAGTTTTAATTTTAATTCTATTGCTTTGTTTTCTAGTCTGCGTCCAAGCAGGAGGACAGGCCATCTGAGAACTCAGAATAGAGGTCCACAAACTGTGCTTAAAAGAAAAAGAAAAGAAGGAGATGAAAGAGACAAAAGGCATAAGCTGACAAGGTCCTTATGTCTTAAAAAACACAAGCTTGACAAGGTCCTTCTGTTCTTGGCCTGGCTCCAATAGGAGCTTGGCCAGTATCTCCTTCTCTCGATGTTTGCCCCTGAGAATGTTGATTTAGTAGGATTCAGATAGGGTGATCTCTAGTCTGTGTATGCCAAGTATAGCCTGCTTTAATAATAACTTTGCTTAAAACTTCAAAGAATGCAGATGTTAGTAGTTTTACTTAGACTCTCAGAAAACAAAGATGTTAGTGCTATAGTAATCTTGCCAAGTTTGGCCTTATATAAAGAGCATGCTGTGAGGATAAAATTGCTCTCACCTATTGAGGAGAGAGACCTGCCTATCCCTCTGTCTCTTTCTTTTCTCATTCCCTCCCCCCAACTCAGGCCCTGCTCACCAGAGGCTGGACCTCCACAAGAGGGCATACCTTGTCCCCTTTCTCCAGCAGGAAACAGGCCTGTCTCTCACTGGGCTTGCCTTCTCTAGCTTACACAGTCTGTCTGTCTGATCTCAGACAAACATTAACCCTGTGCACCCAAGCCTGCCCAGGAAGTTGTGTGTTTAGTGTCAGAGGGATCTGACAAGTACCTTTTCTCAGTCCCACATGTGTTCTTGCATTCTGACCCAACAGGTTTGACTTAGGACATTTGGTCATAATTGGCTGTGATACAAGTTACTTGCCCTTTCGAGATTAGTCAAGATCATGGTTTTCAGTGTATGAAATATAAAAGAGCAAAACTCCATTAATGTGACCTGAATCCGATTTAACAGCATTAGCTTTAAAGAGCCCATTGCACTCTAAGGAAATTGAGAGAAGAAAAAACAAGCCTTTTGTCTTTACAGTTTCTAGTGTTCTTTATTCCATCTGTATTAACTTCCTATTGCTTTAAGAACATCTTTTTCCTTTTTTTATAGTGTAGATTTGATGACAATTCTGTGTTGGTTTGTCTGGAAATGTTTTTATTTTGCCTTCATCTGAGAAAATTATTATTATTATTATTATTATTATTATTATTATTATTTGGATATTGAATGGATTGATTTTCCTCTAGCACTTTAAAAGACATGTTTCCATTTTCTTTTGACCTCCTTGCTTTCTGATGGGAAGTCAGCTTTAATTGATACTGCTGCTCCTTGGGTATAATGCTTCCAGGTTCTCTGGCTGCTCCTGAAGTTTTGTTTTGTCTTTTTTTCAGCAATTTGACATCAATATGTCTAAATAGCTTGTTATTTGATATTTATCCAATTTGAGGTTCATTGAGAGTCTCTAACCTGTAAACCAATATTTTTCATTAAATTTGGAAACTCTGGCTGTTGTATCTTTAAGTAATGTTTCAGATCCTTTGTTAATTGCTTCTCCTTTCCAGTCTCCACTTACACATATGTTAGACCATTTGACATTATCCTATAATTCACTGAAGTTCTAGCCAACTTTCTTCAGTATGTTTTTCTGTTTACCAGATGGGTTAATTTTTATTAACCAGTCTTCAAGTTCACTGAACCTTCCTTGTGCCACCTTCAGTCTTTTTTAAGCCCATCTAGGAAAATTTTAAATTTCATTTATAATATTTTAACTTCTAGAATTTCTGCTTTTTAAAAAATAATCTTCACTTTTCAGATGAGATTTCCAGCCCCACTTATTCCTTTATTATGTACATATTTTTCTTTTATATATTTATTATAGTGTCTGTAAAGTCTTGGTCTAAGGAAACCTCTGGGCCATCTTAGGATCTGTTTCTGCAACTGCCTTTTTTCTTGACAATGGGTCACACTTCTTGTTTCTCTGCATGTTTTTTTAAATTTTATGCTGGACATTTTTGTGACATAAAACTCTAAATTCTCTTATGTTCCATTGAAGAGTGTTTTTTGTACCTATAAGCAGTTTAATTACTGGATAATTATTTTGAACATGTGCAGGCTTAATTTTATGCTTTGTTTGGGTAGATCTTGGAAAGTTCAAGGTATTTCTTAAGCTCATAACTTGGCAGGACTCAAACTCCAAATTCTTTAACCAATGCAGATATTGTTAAGTCTTTATCATCATTTCTATTAGAGCATATCTAGAGAAGACCCACTATAAGATGTGTGTGGTCCTTATTTCTATGGCGTGGCCTCTCTGGTGTCTCAGCTGAATGATTGAGATGTTAATGAGGTTTGCTTATTCTGGTTGAGCCAAAATTTCTATACTTGCCAGCTCTACTCAACTTCTAGTATTTCCATTCTTCTCTGAGTCCCATAGCTGCTGTTTTCTGGTTATGACTGCAAAGTGTACCTTGTACAAGCAAGGCCCAACTTCAACCAAGGATGGGCTCTGCCCTCTCTGCACAGCTGCCTTTTTTTCTGAGATCCATCCTACCAATTTCATCTTCTTTACCAAACCACAATTTTTTTTGCCTCCTCACCTCAGTAGGACCAGCATGCACTGGCCCCACCTTTGTGTGTCATGGCTGGGAAGTTCTTCCCAAGCAGTTAGCCAGGACAAATGTGGCCTCATCTTATGAGTTTCCTCTCTCTCAAGGACCAGTTTTGTGCAGCCCGTGGTCTAATGTCTGCACATAGCCATTTCATACTTTCTCCAGTGTTATGGTATTAATGATGGGAATGACAGTTTGGTACCAGTTGCTCCATTATGGAGCAGAACAAGTTCATTGGTAACACTTTAAATCATAAAATTGTTATTTTTCTGACCATCCTATTCCTAGGACTAATCCCTATATAGGCAACTAATTTGTTAGAATCAATAAGATCATGGGTACATGAGGAACTTTAACTGAGTGTTGAATTTGTCCCTCTTCCTCTGAAATACCAATGAGGTACTGTTTATTAGGGCATCCTAAAAAAAAATCATCAGCTGCCATCGTGATTTTTTTAAAGAGTTAATGTGTTTTTACTTGACTCACAAAAATATACTTCATGGGTTAATGATATTCATTAACCAGTTTTGAGTTAAAATAAAGTAAGTTAATTAGTTAAAATGTTTAAAGGTATGTGATTGGTATTACTCTTCTTGGGACCTCAACATGCATATTTCAACTATGAGATCTTTTAACTTTTCTGTAAAGCTTTATATTATAGCATATAATTATGTGGATTGCAGGACATAACTAATTGCACTCTTTACATTCAACTAGTTAGTGTCATTGTGCAAGTTGAGTTCATTACACTTTTAAATTGAAATTGCAGGCACATTTTTAAATATACTTAAAGAATGTACCAAATTTACTCTGGATTGATGTTTTCATGCAAGATATGACAACCACACAGTATCATTCTTGGCAGAAGGAGAAAGTCTGCTCCTGAGGAATGGTTTTATGTCATTATTTGGTTTAATATACCTATGTTTATTGGTGAAATCCCAAGCGGCTCAATCGTCTCTCATCAATGTGCCTGTTGAACTACAGACTTTCCTGGAGGAGTTGGAAATACTGGTTTCTGTTGTTTTGTGTGCAGGCTTCTCCCTTGGTTTTGAGTACCTGAATTTAGTAGGATATACTTGAAACCTGTTTCTGATTATGGTAATCATGGCACATGTAAGCTGTGTCTACTATACAGATTGAATAGTAGAGCTTTATTTATTTGTTTGTTTATTTATTTATTGTTGTTTAGTTGGAGTCTCACTCTGTCACCCGTGCTGGAGTGCAGTGGCATGCTCACGGCTGCCGCAGCCTTGACCTGCTGGGTGCAGGCGATCATTCCTACTCAGCCTTCCAAGTAGCTGGGACTATAGACATGTGCCAACATGTCCAGCTCATTTTTAAAATTTTACTGTAAAGATGTCTTGCCATGTTGCCCAGGCTGATCTCGAACCCCTAGGTTCAGACAATTCTCTCACCCCGGTCTCCCAAAATGCTGGGATTACAGGCATGAGCCACTGCGCCCGGCACAAAAGAGCTTTAAATCACTCGCTGCAAAGATACCAAACAAAGAACTTGCTCTGGATATTTATGGATCAAACAAGGTGGCATTTGTGTGCGGACTGTCACTTCAGTTTGTATTTAGATAAATGCTTCTGAACAAGGAAGTTCAAAAAACAAGCCATTTGGTTGTCCCAGGCAGGATAAACTCAGCTGTTGGATTTGCTTTGTGCCTTGGTTTCAACAGGAAGTTGGCTGAAGGAATCTCTACAAATGCAAGTTATACTATTTTTGTCTTTGCTACTAATTGTTGCTGCTGTCAAGTGTGTTGTTATCAGGATATTAATACTTTGGCAGAGCTACCAGATCCTCAGTTCAACCACAGATGATTCTGTGCCTAAAGGAAATTGAAGTGACTCCGATAGAAACAAAGAAATCTAGTGAGAATGACACAAAAAAGAGCATGGAGATACAGAACTGAAAACCTGATAATGTGGGTGTTATTTGTGTGGTCTCATCATTCTAGGGAGAGAGAGGACCAAGAGACGGGACAGACAAGGGAAATTCCTCATTTATAATAGTACATGCTTAGAAAATAATACAACAATGCTGACTTCCTTCAGCTAGCTGTCAAGAACTATCAACTTTGCATGACCTTAGTAGGGCAAAACTTCTTGGCTCGCACTCAAGACTGTTTCCTGACCTCTGAAAAATGGAACCTTTTTCGTCAGTCATAGTCAATCATGTCACAGTTCTATGGATTCCTTCTGACTTGTCCATAGTGCTAGCTTTTAACCCTTAATGAGCACAGCCACAATAAAGCACTTTAACTTTTAAAACACCTGAAATTGCCCCCTCAGTGAACAACTTGAGAAATTTTTTCAGTGGCACATGTAATAGACTCTACCTTTAATTCCTTTCCATAAGTCCTGGCAATTTCTGTTTTATATTTGAAATCAAACAAGAATACTAAATGTGAAAAATCCGAATTCTGATCATAGCAAATCCACTATATTAAGTGACTTTATTATTTAAAGAAAAATTTAAAAGGTGAGAAAAGAAATCTTCAAACCGAGTTAGAAAAATATAGCAAAAAGAAACCCCCAAATGGTATTAGATTTATATTTGCTTTGTTAATTGTTTATCACTGTTTTTCACTGTTTTGTGGACAAATAATGCTTTGCTGAAATGTTTCTTCATCCATTTTGATTGCTCTGTATTCACCCCAGAAGTTGTAGTGACATACTGAAAGCTGAACAAACCCACCAGGATGGTGGTGATCTTGTGGATGAGTTCCTGAGATTCTCTAATTTGGGGCATTGCCACTCTGCACCAGCTGGGATTTGTGGAGTGAACCAATGGTGAGAGAGTAGAAAAGGCTCTCAGAGACAAGGTTTTACACGGGTAAGTATTGCATGGTTTCCTAGATTAAAATAATTCTTTCTTTTTTTTGATTTGGAGTCTCACTCTGATGCCCAGGCTGGAGTGCAGTGGCACACTCACGGCCACTGCAGCCCTCGACCTGCTGGGCTTAGGCAATCCTTCTGCCTCAGCCTTCCAAGTAGCTGGAACTACAGGCATGCATCACCGTGCCTGGCTAATTTTTTTGATTTATTGTAGAGTTGAGGTCTCGCAAAGTTGCCAGGCTGGTCTCAGAATGCCTAGACTCAGGCAATCCTTTCATCTCGGCCTCCCATAGTGCTGAGATTACAGGCTTGGGCCACCACACCCGGCTAAAATCATTCTTAATTGATTTTGAAACCGGATTTTTATTTAAGATCAAAATTAAGAACAAATATGCTTCTTGAGAGATACATTTGTGTAGCTTAACAGAATGTCATTAAGTTTTGGGGCTCTCTGGGACACATGGTTTATTCATAAAGGAGATGCAGTTGCTCACTTAAGTTAATAAATTTAAAAATCTTTTAAGTGTATAAATAGTAGTGTTGCCTTATGTATTTCAAGTAAAAGTAGACAGCTGCACCTTTTTGCACATTGGATTAAAATAACATCCATAAACAACAAACATCAGACTTTTAACAAATATTAAAGATTGTCAGACCAAATGTTTGCTTTGAAGTATATTTCATCACTGGTTACAGTTTTAAAAGGAAGTTGATTGTCTTTTCATGACCATAAATCAGAATTATAAACCCGGTTCCAGTTTTGGTATACTAAATGTTCTTTTAACCATTTCTTCAGAAACATATTGAAATGCCAATGGTAGTTTGAATTATGTTCTAGAATAAATTATTAGTCAATTATTTTAGAATATGTATAATTGTAGAAAACATCAACTTTTCAAACTCATTTTTGATTACTAGGATTTTAGAAAAATATATCAAAGTAATTTTATTTCATAAAAAAAGAAAGAAATCCCAAGGCATAAATGAATAACTTGGAAAGCTGTGAAACTGATAATCCTGGTGAAGCATGGAGTGAGGGTTAGCACCTGCTAGGGCTTATGCCTGGCCTCCACATTCTCTGACCCACTGTGCGATCTCTCCTTGCCCCGCGGTTTCTCCAGAGTGCTAGTGCGCTTTGTCACTGATGGTGTGCTTTACCTCTGCTTAAAGAAACATGCCTGGCAACCCTCTTGGGTCCCCTCTTACTCTGGGAACTTTTTTTTGTCCTCTCAATAAATCCTCCTTTCCAAAAAGAAAAGAAAAGAAAAGAAAAGAAACATGCCATTGTATAGGCTGTCTTTATATTAAAATATATTTTTATATATTAAAATGATTATTTTTTAACTTCAAAAAAAGTGCTTGTTTGTAAACTATAGATCTTTTTTTTGGAAATAATTTTAAACTTAATAGAAAATTGCAAAAGTAGCACATAGAGCTATACCTTTCATCCAGCTTCACCCGTTATTAATATTTTACCATGTGTGTTTTCACATTTGCCCAGGCAGGCAAGCTTTACTCTCTCTGTTGCTCTCTCTATATATATATATTCATCATACATATGTACTTTTCCCCCTGAACCATTTGAGAGTAAGCTGCAGATATCATAGACCCTTAAATACATCAATGTCCTAAGGGCAAGGACTCTTCACTTCCTTACATGACCACAGTACAGTCATCATGTTCAGTAAATTTAACATTGACGCAATACTTTTATATAATGTCTCATCTAGATTCCAGTTTGACAATTGACTCAATAATATGTTTTAGTATTTTCCCCTCTTCTAGTACAGGATCCAGCCTTACGATTAGGTTTTGTTGTCATAACCTAGAATATTTTTGTTAGTTTTTGGGGGGTTTTTTGGGGGGCGGGGTTTGTGTGTGTGTGTCTGTGTGTGTGTGTGTGTTTGCCATTTCTGTCTTTTAAGAACAGAGTCCTTTTTGGTAACTGAATACTTTCTTCTTTGGAGTTTATGTAAGAGTTCCACATGATTTTGTTCTGGCTATGTCATCCTACTTACATAAGTGTAGTGATGTTCTTCTCCGGGTATCACATTTGGTGATGTCTGATTTCTGCCTTGTACAGTTACTATTTTTTCCCTTGGACCTAAGACCACCTCCAGAGAGACATTTTAAGGTCCTGCATCCATTAATGACTCTTGCCTAAACCAGTTTTTACCCTGTTGGTTCCAAAGCTATGGTTTCCAATGCCATCACTCCCTGCATATTTTCCAGTCGGCACAAGGCATTCAGGATGCTGTTTTAAAAGAGAAAATACAGTGTGTAGGTGGCAGTGAGAAAAGATGTGCAAACAACTGACCCCAATGTCCTGGGGCTGTTCAGAGGTGCAGAGAGCTTGGAGGGTGGAGCGTGGGCACAGAGTACCCGGAGGCAAGACTGGGAAGGGGGTTTGGGCCCCGAGAGCCTCCTCACCTGCCTGGACGAGGTTCCTTGATGCAATCCTGTGCATGGCTGAGGTTATGAAATCGTAACAACACAAAACCTGCCAGCGTAGGCTGGGAACCTTATCAAGTATACATTTTTTTAATGTAAATATGGGAACCTTATCAAGCATACGTTTTTAAATGTGAATATGGCATCTTCCCTTATCTGTGGGGGACATGTTCTGAGACCCCCAGTGGGTGCCTGGAACTGTGGATCATATTGAATCCTATACTCTGTTTTTCCCTATGAATACAAACCTGTGATAAGGTTTAATGTATAAACTAAGCACAGTAAGAAGTAACTACAATGACTGGTAATAAAATAGAACAATCATAATAATACACAGTATACAGTAATAAAATGTACATGAGTGTAGGCTAGTTCAAAATGTCTTATTGTCCTGTATGTACCTACTTTTGGACTGCAGTTGATCTTGGGTAACAGAAATCACGGAAATTGAAACTGTGGATAAGGGGGAATTCCTGAAATATATCCATGTACCCCTAATTTAATATTTTTGGAATAGCAAAACGCTCCTTAATAAATTAATTTTTCACCATAATCATAGTTCAAGCAAGACTGAGCATCACACTCAGCTTTGAGAAGAATCACAATATTGCTAGTAGCCATGGGCAGCAGCTCCTATAGAAAGAAGAGACTGGGGCCATAGTGATATCAAGAGTGGAAAGGACGGGCAGCAGGGAACCGGTAGAAAACAAGTCTAGGGTAAATGAAAGCTTCTCAAACCTGAATATTCTAAGGATCGTGTTACCATGAGGATTCTGAGTCAGAGGCCTGAGCTTTCCAGCAAGGGGGAGGCTCCTGTCCCAGGGCCATGATTGGAGTTGTGGCCCCCAAGATGCACATTGCAAGCAACAGGCAGGGTGTGGAGGAGCCAAGGGAGGTTTGTCCTAGAAACTGGTGGACATGGGACCTTGGTTTTGATGAGATGAACTGCTGTCATCTCGTGATGCCTTGGGACTTTGCTCCCAGCAGCTGGGTGAGGGCCCAGAGCCAGGTCTGCCTGGGCCTCAGCTACAGACTACTCTGAGGCTCTTTTCAGGGGTCAGATACTGTGCTTCCCCCACACCCTCTTGCTGCACCTTCTGGATGGCCATAAGGTGCTTACTCAACTTTTATGGAAGCTCTGGGGTGGTGAATACTTCATCCAAGGTCATGCAACCAGTAAATCACAGAACCCAGATCTGAATGCTTCTGGCTCCAAAACCCAGCTCTTACCATGCCTTAATGAAGTGCCCACCTCACACCACCAAAGGGCTCACGGACAAGTGAGTTGAGCTCCCTGCTCTCCAACAGCAGAGCCCAAGGGGTGTGACCTTTCCACCCTGCAGACTTCTTAGGTCTTTTATCAAGAAGAACCTTGAAAGGTGAATATGCTGCTGTAACATTATATTTAAGGGGAATAAATCATTGCATCTAACTTAATTCTATTTGTTCCAACAATTTATCTGAGGGTTTTTTTTTTTAACAAAAATTGGGAGAATTGTACAGTGAATATCCACACACCCACTCCAGTTAATATATTACGATTTTTTTGGTCACACTGTCATCCTTCTATCCATCCACCAGTCCGCCTAATTTTTTGATGTATTTCAAAGTTGCAGACATCAGTTCACCCCTAAAAGCTTCAGCATGCATAGCATTAACTGGAGTTCAACACTTGTTTACAGTTCTTTTTTATTTTTATTTATTTAGTCTCGACCTGCGGGGCTCAGGCGATCCTTCTGCCTCAGCCTTCCAAGTAGCACACCACCATGCCCAGCTAATTTTTAAATTTATTGTAGAGACGATGTCTGTCTCACCAAGTTGCCTCAGTTGATCTCGAATCCCTGGGCTCAGGCAATCCTCTTGACCCAGCCTCCCAAAGTGCTGCGATTACAATTGTGAGCCACTGCACCAGGCCTATATATAGTTGGGTTTTTTTTAAGTAAAATTTACTTATAATGAAATGTGCATATCTTATGTGTGCTATTCTATAAATCCTGACAAATTCATACACCCGTAAACCTCAAACCCTCCTCTAGATTAGAACATTCCCATTAATCCGGAAGGTTTCTTCACGTCCCTTCCCAGTCAAACTCAATCCCGCTGCCTCAAAGGCAATCACTAGATTAGTTATTTCTGTTCTAGAATGTCACATAAATGGAATTAAGTGTTTTTTTTTTTTTGAGAAGCTTGTGGTCTTAACAAAGGGATGCACATATTCAGATACCTTTCCTAGACTCCACATATATATGTATAAGAACTATTTTACAGGAGATGTTTATTTTAGTCAAGTGTTGAGAGAGGTTGGAGGATTGCCCGGGCACACCCTTCATACTAAGGTACCCACATCAACACACTCAATCAAGGAGCATCACGATCCTATGAAAGAGCGGGGTGACCCCACCCAGGGCGGAGTCCTACATGCTGGCCCAGCCTAGGACTTCTAGGCTTCCAGGTGCCCTCAGAGTTCGAGGATGAACCTTTTGAGATCTTACTGTTATTTGTAGTATTTCAAAGTATCAAATCAAAGTGATACATAAATCATCCAGGAGGCTACACAGACTAACAAAAATACTTTTCTTCCTGACTTTTGACTGTTAATATGAGATTATAATAACTAACATTTCCAGCATGTTTACAATGTATCAGTCAGTGTTTTCAACATTTTACACTTTTCATCTCATTTGATAATACCCGTAGCATAATACCTTCTATATTGTAAGTATGTCTGTACTTTTTGAGACAATAAGCTAGGAAAGGTGGCTCACACCTGTAATCTCAGGACTTTGGGAGGCTGAGGAGAGAGAATTGCTTGAGGCCAGTTGTTTGGCCAGCCTGGGCAACATAGTGAGATCCCATCTCTACCAAAAATAGAAAAATTTGTTGAGCATGTTGGTGTGTGCCTGTAGTCCCAACTACTCAGGAGGTTGAGGCAGGAGGATCACCAGGAGGTTGAGGCTGCAGTGAGCCCTGATTGTACCACTACATTCAAGCCTGGGTGACAAAGTGAGACCCTGTCTCAAAAAAAAAAGAGAGAGAGAGAGAAAACACATTTTTACTCAATGTGTGCTTTGTTTGGTCGATTAGCAACTTTCAGAATATGAGATCTGTAGAGAAAAATAACCAGAGACAGGTCTCTCTCTAGCTCTTAAGGAAATTCACACTTGGGAAACCTTTGGAATCCAAAAATGATGAATGATTTTTAAAATGTATTGAAAATTCAATAGTTCACATTATAGGAAACTGAAGGTCTAAGTCATAAGAAATGGGCAAAATAGATTTATGATAAATCACTCTTAATTTTGACAAAAGCAAGAGAGACTGGAGCTATGACTCGTCTCACCTTGTTAATAGGCACAGGGGAGAGAAACCAGCTTCTTCCCTTTTCAATATTTAACTGGCTGTGTGACCGTAGATGAGGCATTGGCCTCTTTGGGCCTCGGTTTCCCCATATGTAGTATGTGGTTTCACGAGTTGTTTCTAAGGTCCTTTCCAGGAGTGAAAGTCTGGTTCTCTGACCTTTGACCTAAGATCCTCATCTGCTGAAAGCCTTGCCCTGGGTCATGAGGCTTCAGCCCTCTGAACAGGAGAGGGCACCCTCAACACGGCGATTCCTTCCTTTTCCTGTTGACCCTTTGGGAATTCGGGTAGCAAATGGGAGCAGGCCAGCTTTTCAACAATCGGGGTTCAGTTGTCCAGAGGCCAGCACTTTCCCTGGCTATATGGGTAGCTAAGGCCTCAGGAATCTACTGACTTTGCATCTTTCCAAATATCTGTGAGATTTAAATTTCCTTGTATTTTAGCTATGGATATCACTGAAGAAGACAGAAAAAAGGCATGAATATTATAATTCCATAGGAATGCATTGCTCTAAAGGGCAGATAAGTAATATAACCTTTCTGTCTTTTTTTTTTTTCTCTCTCTCCTTTTTTTTAGTGGAGTTGGATGAGGTGTGACATTGTCTGGGGTTCTCAGAGCATGGATTCATTCATTCATTCCTTCCTTCCAAGGGTCTCCTGTGTGCCAACTACTGTTTGTTTATAGCATCAATGACACAAAGCCCTTGTCCCACTGCAGCTTACACAGCACGAGCATTTTCCAGATAGTGGGCTGACAGGGAGCCTCAGGCCTCGGAATGCACACGTGGAGCCATGGGTGAGTCACCAAGTGTGTGGACATGGAGTGTCCAGATGAAAGTGCCTAGGGACAGGACACCTGCTCATCTCTTCAGGAGATTTTACATTAGCAAAATGAAAACTTGAGAACATGGCTGTCGAATGAGTTACATGCATAGACATGTCATTCTCGAGAGAAGGACAGAAAAGTTGCCTCAGTTGGTCCACCTGTATTAGTCTTGGGGTGATAAAGTGAGTGGGAGGGTGTTAGCTAGCATTCTGGCTAGCATGGCAATGATGTCACCTAGCGTGGGGACAGCAAGGTTCTTAGTTAGGCTGCTCAGTGTCGATGCAGGTTTCACCATGCACCACGTGACTGAATTGGGGGGAATTTCTTAACCTGCATGAGGCTCCATGGGCCTGTGAGAATTCAGTGGGTCCACACATTTCAGCCATCAGAACAGTGGCCTGGCACACAATAATTGCTCAATAAATATTCACCATACTCATCAACATGATTATCATTAGTCTTAAATTGGCCCAGTTCCTGATTCCATCTTCTCTAAATTATTTTAATGTTAGTTCAAAAGGCTGAATAGTCACAAGGCAAAAAAAAAAAATTATTAAGAACCTACTAATAGACCGGGCGCAGTGGCTCATGCCTATAATCCCAGCACTTTGGGAGGCCAAGGTGAGAGGATTGCCTGAGCCCATGGGTTCGAGACCAGTCTGGGCAACTTGGCACGACCTCATCTCTACAATAAATCAAAAAATTAGCTGAGTGTGGTGGTGCATGCCTGTAATTCCAGCTACTTGGAAGGTTGATGTGGAAGGATCGCCTGAGTCCAGCAGGTTGAGGCTGTGGTGGCCATGAATGTGTCACTACACTCCAGTCTGAGCAACAGAGTGAGACTCCAACTCAATAAAATAAAATAAAATAAAATAACCTACTATTATACTGTTTTAGGCAAAAAATTGGGCCATAAACAAGACAGACCTTTACCTTCTCCAGAGCTTACAATTTCCAGGGGGATGCCAGGTAATGAGGATATAAAGCAAATAAACAAGTTCAGAAATAACAGGCGTAAGTAGCATTTCTTTTTCTTTTTTTCTTTTCTTTTTTTGACTAGGAGTCTTGCTCTGCTGCCCAGGCTGGAGTGCAGTGGCATGATCATGGTTCACTGTAACCTTGACCTCCTGGGCTCAGGTGACCCTTCCACCTCAACCTCCCTTTCACCTCAGATGGAACTACACGTGTGCCGCCACCATGCACAGCTAATTTTTCGGGGGTTTTTTGTAGCAATGAGGTCTCACTATGTTGCCCAGGCTGGTCTTGAATTCCTGGGTTCAGCAATCCTCCTGCCTCGGCCTCCCAAAGTGCTGGGATTACAGGCGTGAGCCACTGCACCCAGCCATGAAAGTAGTATTTTTCTCTTTGGAATTAGTCTTAACAACATTGAAATGTTGTGATGTCCTTTTTTTAAATTTATTTTTAGTAGAAATCTCACTGTAACCTAGGCTAGAATGCAGTGGCATACAGCCACTGCAGCCTCATCCTGCTGGGCTCAGGTGATCCCTCTGCCTCAGCCTTCCAAGTAGCTAGAACTACAGCCATGCGCCACCACACTTGGCTAATTTTTTAATTTATTGTAGAGACAAAGTCTCACCAAGTTGTCCAGGCTGGTCTCGACCCCCTGGACTCAGGCAATCCTCTTGCCTCTGCCTCCCAAAGTGCTGGGATTACAGGCGTGAGCCACTGCACCCGGCTATGATATTCTTGATGATATGTGTTCGTGTAAGAGAACATCTTCCACTTAAGTAACTGACATATGACTCCTAGCAAAGAACTGGGATGTCAGGATGTCTCCTGGCTTTCTTTTCTACTTCCACAAGATATTAGCAGAAACTAGAGATATTTTCTTTTGGCAAGAGAGCATTGTGTTTGAACTGCAACAGGTTTTTAAGCCTGATTAGATCTTGAATTGTGTTTGTCTGGACTGGCCTGAATTCTAGGCTGATGTCCGCATTGTGTTTCCAGCAACTGGAGAATGAATGGAGTGTGGTTCCTTTTGGTCATCAATTTCTGGGTGAAATGAACACACATAATGACATGTTGGTCAATGATGGAAGCATATATGAAGGGGGTCCCCTAAGATTATAATACTAAATTTTTACTTAACTTTTTCTCTGTTTGGATACACAAATATTTACCATTGTGTTATAGCGGCCTACAGCAGCCAATGTTGTACAGGTGTGTAGCCTAGGAGCAGAAGGTGTGTGGTGGGCTACACCATCTAGGTGTGTGTGAGTCACTCTATGATGTTCACACAACAGAATTGCCTAATGATGCCTTTCTCAGCTGGGTGCGGTGGCTCACGCCTGTAATCCCAGCACTTTGGGAGGTGAAGACAAGAGGACTGACTGAGCCCAGGAGTTCGAGACCAGCCTGGGCAGCTTGGCGAGACCTCAACTCTACAATAAATCAAAAAATTAGCTGGGCGTGGTGGTGCACGCCTGTAGTTCCAGCTACTTGGAATGCTGAGGTGGAAGGATCACCTGAGCCCAGCTGGTCAAGGCTGCGGTGGCTGTGAACGTGCCACTGCACTCCAGCCTGGGCAATGGGATGAGACTCCACCTCAAAAAAACCAAACAAAACAAAAAACAATGCATTTCACAGAACATTTTCCTGTCGTTAAGTGACACATGACTGTATGTTACTGCTCTTCTGTTTCACACCAGCCAGCCATCTGCAGCAGGAAGGGAGAGTTTCTAATAGCCCAGACAGCATCTTTGTGCAACTTAGAAGAATATACCTCCTTCCTGAAGGCATATTCTTGCCATCTACCTGGAATCTCTCATAACACATGCTCATTTCTACAAAGTCTAAGGTGTGAATGTGCCCTTAGTTTTTCCCAGTGTACACCCTGCTCTACCATATCAAACAGATCTCCTGATAGGTCTAATCAAGGCTTTCAAAGAGAAAAGCAGAAGAGCAACTGATTTTATAACTTTAGTTTGTAATTGTCTTCCTTTGACCCTTTCCTTTTGTGACCAGTGTGACAAAACACATCCTTCTCTCCTGCAGGCAGACACGGAGATCCATGCCAGTGATTAGTGCTTCTCTACCAGGTTCTTGGAATTAAGTGCATTCTTGGGAGGGGAAGGAGACAGTCAGCTAATAACTAGATGACTGCAAAAACAAGCAAGAAAATAAAATTGCCACTCCCTCCAAAACCCAAAGAGCCCCCCAAAAGACAACCAGATCTGGCATTGGGCCTTCCTGTTCAGCTGCCGGATAAGCATTCCTGCTTTTATCTGTAGAATGAGTGTCGCTCCATTGTGTTGGAATTACGATGGCCCCACTAAGTCTTGAAGCAAGCTCCATCCCAAGATCCATCCCACAGGGACTTTCCAGAGCTGCAGATCTATTCAGGCAGACGTCATGGCTTGAACAACCGCCAGGCACCTTAAGTTCTGCATGTCTGAAGCTCATCCCGTTCCTCCCCTTCCCAGGTCTTCCTCTTTCCAAGTCCCCTGCCCTCCATCGATTTCACGCCTCTCAGTTTCACAGACAATTAGCTGCCTTCCTGGAGTCTTTCCCAGCAGCGCCCCTTACCCTTACCTGACATTGCATCTGTTCCCAGCCACCTGCCACCTGCCCTGCACTCCACGGCTGTCAGGTCCTCTCTGTTCCAGTTCCCTCTGCCTGGGGTGCAGCCCTGGGCCCTCTCTTTTCTCCCTGGGGCTGATGCAGCAGCTTCTCTGCCAGTGCCGCAGCCCTTCCCAAGTCTTCTCACCTCTTCCGAGTTCTACTACCCTGTTGGCTAAACAGAGCTGTGGTCATGTGCTTGCACTGCTTGTGAACCTCCAGTGCCCCCCAGCTGCCTTTGGGACCTGGTCTCCTCTCTGCTCAGTCTATCCCAGCTGCCCCTAGTTTTTTTTTGATTTATATATTTTTAAATTATAAATATATGGGGTACAAGTCAGGATTAGTTACACAAGCAGGCTTCGTGCAGGTGAAGTCTGGACCTCCAATTGGCCCTCATTTCCCCTAGTTTAGGACCAGGTACCCTTTGTGATGCTGTGTACCCCCTCCCTCCCTCCCCTGGCAGTGTCCATCCACTGCTGATCCTTCCCTTGTGCTAGCATGATTAATGTTCAGGTCCCACTTACGAGTGAGAATATGCAGTATTCAGTTCTTTGTTTCTGTGAAAGGTCACTGATTATGATGGTCTCCAACTCCACCCAATTTGCTGTGAATTCCATTATTTTGTTCTTTATGGTTGCGTAATGCTCCATCATGTATATGTACCACATTTTCTTTATCCCGTCCACTTTTGATGGGCAGTGGGGTGGTTCCATGTTTTTGCTATTGCGAAACATTCATATGCAGGTGTCTTTTTGGTAGAATGATTTATGTTTCTCCAGGTATATTCTCAGGAAATGGATTGCTGGATCGTAAGAAAGGTCAATTTTTAGTTTTTAGGAGTTGCCCTTAGTTTTAATCACTCTTTACTCTTCTCCTGTCTGCTTCCTCTCCCTGCCCCGTGCCATTCCCTGGCACGTTGAGTTTCCTGGAATTCCCTCAAAATGCTGTCTGTCAAACTCCTCCCTCACCTTTCTGTAACCATGGAGAGAACACCACCACCCTACCGCCTACTTCCCTGGAAAACTCATATTCATCCTTCCAGGTCCCATGCGTGTACTGTGTCATGATCACAGCTCACTCCAGCCTCGGCCTCCTAGGCTCAAGTGATATTTCTGCCTCTGTCTCTGGACTAGCTGAGACTACAGGTGTGCACCACCACACCTGGCTAATTTTTTTATTTTGTAGAGACGAGTTCTCACTATGTTGTCCTGGCTGGTCTCAAACTCCTGGACTCAAGCAATCCTCCCACCTTGCCCCCCCCAGAGTGCTGGGAGTACAGGCTTAAACCACTGCTCCTGCTGAAATTGCCTTAAAGATGCTTGCCACGACAAATGGCTGTTGGTTATCTATTCCTGCATAACCAATTGGTGGCTTAGCACAACAGGAATCATTTTTATTTCTTGGAGTTTCTGGAGGACAGGAATTCAGACAGGGCACAAAGGAAGTGATCCATCAGATTCAAAGGCTGAGGCTGAAATCATCTGAAGGCTGGTCTCCTCATGCGACTGGTGGTGGATACTGGTGTCAGCTGAGGACTTCACCAAGGCTGCTGGCTGGAGCGTCCACACATTCCCTCTAAGGTGGCCTGAGCTTCCTTATGCCATGGTGGCTGGGTTCCAAAAGCAAGAAAGGAGAGCTGAGAGGAAGCTGTGTGACCTACTCCCCAAAGTGACAGGCCATCATTGCTAGCACATTCTATTCATTAGAAGCACATCCCTGGGTCCACGCCACATTCAAGGGCAGGGGCAGAGAAGCGACCAAGTCTACCTTTTGAGGAGAGGAGTTTCAAAGAATTTGTGGGCGTATTTTAAAACCAGCATACCAACCTTCCAGAAGACCTGGCTCCTGCCCTCCAAAGACAGTGGAAGGGATGTGGGCACGTCAGAGATTCCTGTTCTTTATTCACAGTCTCCACACCTCACGTGGTTAGCACCTGGGACATCTGGATACACAAAGACTGAACAGCAGGCCCAGTCAGACGAGCCTCTCTGGTCCGATGTGTAAGTCAGAAGCAGACCTGGGCAAGCCCGCTCAGGCTTCTTCAAAGGGGCCACGAGACAATTGTGAGGGAGGGACCCACCTTGACTGTACCCCCTCGACTCTTAGGATTTTCCACATCTTTTCTTCCCGAACTCCTCGTCTGAGCTTCACCGCTGGGTCTGCTCCTCTGCTGTGCTACTGTAGGGCCACAGTGGCAGCACTACATGGAGGTCATTCTCTGCAGAAACCCCCTCAGTGGCAGGTTCACACGCCTCAGTGTATAACCTGGCCTTTCGGAACACTGCTGAGAGAACACTGCCTTGATCAAAGGTGCGTTGTGGGCATGTGTGTCTCGGCAGGCATCTTTAACCAACCCTGGTGTGCCACGTGTCCTTAATAAAACCAGATGGTGGTAAGCTTGAACTCATCACTAAGCAGATTAGTGACCGCTCACTCATCACCCACCGTGTGCCAGGCTCTGCCTTCTTTACTCCTCACAATCATCCTGACAGATGAGGTTTGTTATTCCCCATTTTACTGATGAAAAAATTGAAACCATGGTGAAGGAAATACAAGTGCACTCTTATAGAAATAAGAGAAAAAGCCAGTGGTTTTTTCCCTCTGCTCTCACTCACACATCACTCAACACAGCTCTTCTGACACCAGTGTGAGAAGTGCATTTCCCCACACACTAATCGATCCTCCAATGGATGCCAGCCAGGTGTCCTATAATTCAATTCGTTCCGACACTGTCTACCAGGAGGGAAAGTTGGAGCCCACAGGTGACTGAGCCCCACAAGACTTCCCCCACTGCAGACGCCCCGTGCAAGTTGTAAGTTTGAATAATCTTCTAGTGTGGCTCGCAGAACTCAGGGAAACACTTTACTTTACGTTTACCCGTTTGTATAAAGGAATTAGTTTACTAGGATATTCGTTTTTAGGAATCACCCCTAGTTTTAAGCACTCTTCACCATTCTCCTGCCTGCTTCCTCTCCCTGCCCAGTGCCATTCCCTGCCACTTTGAGCTTCCTGGAAGACAAACACCCAGGTGAAGAGAAGCACAGGGGAAGGTAGGTGGGAAGCAGCATAAAGCTGCCAAGCCTTCACCAAGCGTGACTTCCTCCAGAACCTCCAAGAGTTCATCCATCTGGAAGCTCCCCAGACCAAGTCCTTCGGGGGCTTTATGGGAGCTTCGTTACATAGGCACAATTGATTAATCATTAACTATTGTTGATCAGCCCAGCATTCAGCCTCTCTCCCCTTGTTGAAGGTCAGGGGATGGGGCCAAAAGTCCTAACTCTCTAATGGCTGGTTCCCCTGGCAACCAGCCCCCATCCTGAGGCAATCCAGAAGCCCACTGATAGTCATCTCATTAGAGCAAAAGATGCTCCCATCACCCAGGAAGTTCCAAGGGATTTGGGAGCTCTGTGTCAGATGTTGTCACTCAGGGAATTACAGAGGTCTTAGTAACTCTCTGTCAAGTGTCAGGGGCCAAAGACCAAATATTACAACACAAGATACTCCTATACCCCTATGTACAGGGTTTTTATAGGAGCTCTGTGCCAGGAACCTGGAAACAGAGGATATGTGTGTGTGTGTGTGTGTGTGTGTGTGTGTGTAAACCCCAAGGGGGTTATGCTGCTTCCCACATACCTTACCCTGTGCATCTCTTCCTCCATATATATATGGGGGACCCAGAAAAAAACAACTATCTTTTAGAGGGTGGGCCCTGTGTAGTATGGGCTTCCCCTGCTAGGTAAGTGTAGGAACCCATCAGCATCAGTGTACCAGCTAGCATTGTTGTGAGAGGCTGCATACAGCTTCAGTGAATTTGGGGGGGAGATTCTTTCAACGTGTTTGCCCATTTCATAATGGGTGATTTACAAGTGCACCTGCCCACACTGCACTGAGTGCTCAACAGTTTTCAACCAAAAAACAGCATGATCCCCATGCCTCACTCTCCCTATTCACCTGATCTCGCCCCCGGCAAATTTTTTTGGTTGTTTCTCTGGTGAAAGAAGTCCTCAAAGGGAAATGTTTCGCTGATGCAGAAGAGATGAAACCAAAAAGCATTAAATGGCCTAAAAATTGATGAGTTCAAAAACTGTTTTGAGCAGTGGAAAATATCTCTATAGATATCCCTTAACTGCACCCCACAACTTTAAAATAAAAAATGTATATTAAAAAAGATATATTGCATCAAATGGAGTGTACTTTGAAGGTGACTGAAGTTTAAATATGTAAGAATAAATACACAATTTTTTATAAATATATTCTGGGTTTTTTGGGTCCCCCATATATATATCATATATGTATCTCTCTCTCTCACACACACAATATCACATTCTTCCCTGACAAAAATCAACATACTGTCCAGAGAAAGCCAAGGCTCCTCCCACATTACTGCCCCTTCCTCCACATGTCTCCAGGAAACAGATCTCCATACTCAGAAGCATAAGAAATTCGTGCCAGCCACAGAAGCCTTTCCATAAATGGGTTCAAGAATGGGTGGAGGGTGCCTATCTGGTACTTGGAACTGAGCTTGGATTCCAATGAAGTCCTCTGGGTAAAAGCCACTCTTACACCTGCATCTTATTGCTTCCCCAACTGAAATTCTAAGATGAGAATGAAAGCTTTAGCTTGAAGTTTGAAATTGAATCATTGGGATATGTAATTATTTAATTTTTCCCAGCTTTATTAAGGTATAAGACACAAATAAAAATCATAAATATATTATATACACACACATTTATACACAGTATACAATGTGCTATTTAGATGTATATATACTTTGTGAAATTATTAAATCAAGCTACTTAACAAATCCATCACCACATGCACTTATCATTTTTGTTGTAAAAGCATTTAGGATCTACTTTCTTAGCAGTTTCTTAGTATATATTATTATTAACTATTGTCATCATGCCATATGATAGATTTCCAAAAATGTATTCATTTTTTTTTTTTTTGAATCGGAGTCTCACTCTGTCGTCCAGGCTGGAGGGCAGTGGCCGCTCCCAGCCACCGCAGCCTCGACCTGCTGGGCTCCGACGATCCTTCTGCCTCAGCCTTCCAAGTAGCTGGAACTACAGGCATGTGCTACCAAGCCTGGCTAATTTTTTGATTTATTGTAGAGGTGAGGTCTCGCTAAGTTGCCCAGGCGGGTCTCGAACCCGCGGGCTCAGGCAATCCACTCACTTCAGCCTCCCAAGGCGCAGGATTACAGGCTGAGCCACCACCTTTTGACCAATATCTCCCATTTCCCACCGAGTCCCTGGCGACCATCATTCTAGTCTCTGCTTCCATCAATTCAACTTTTTAAGATCCTATACATAAGTGAGATCATGTAGTGTTTGCCTTTCTGTACCTGTACCTTATTTCACTTAGTATAACATCCTTTATGGGGTATTTTATTTTATTTTTCAATTTTAAAAAATCAGTAGCTGTAGGGAGTATAAATGGTTTTAGTTATATGACGGCATTGTACAGTGGTGAAGAAGTCTGGGCACATTGGTAGGTGACTTTCCATTCCCCCCTTTGAGTATTTTATATCTTGCATTATTATATCTTTATATCTTGCATTGTTATATCTTTATATCTTGCATTGTTATATCTTTATATCTTGCATTGTTATCTACCCTTTATCTTTTATCATGCCCTAAGAAAAATTTTGTGCCCTAATAGTCATTTTATAAAAAGAGAAAATAAGGAATAAGTGATATAGTTACTTTAATGTTCTTAATTGAGCCTTTTTATAGGTGGTAAAAATATTTACATAACACAATGAGCTCACTCTAATTCCACAGGTTGAGGGACAAATTTGCATGACGATTTAGGCTTTTTGGTATTAACACACTTGTCATCTGTTTTCTCTATTTTAATTTATATAATAGAATCAATAAATATACAAATACATATCTGTTAAGTCAATAATCTTATCTGAAATTAAATCTCTGCAATTTATTAAGTGGCAAAAATAGTATGTATATATTTGTCTTCAAAAATACATGCATAGGGAAGAAATAGACATATAAGGGAAAACACTAGAAAATGACTTTATGACATTAAAGAGTATAATATGAGAATATTACAAGGATTGCCATAAGGCACCTACCAATGAAGTAAAATTGTGATATTTGAAGGTAGACTTAGATTAGTTGTAAATGCAAACTCAAGGATAGCCACTTTAAAAAAAGTATAAGATTAGTATAATTGCTATGGGAAGAGAGGGGAAAAAATGGAATATATAAAATGCTTAATTAAAATTAGAGGAGGCAGAAAAAGAATGGAAGACAAAGAGACAAAGAACAAGGGTAATGAATAAAAAACAGTTGCAAATATAACAGATATTAATCCAACACTATCAATAGCCATTTTATACGTGAATGATCTAAATACACAAATTTTAAAAAAGAGAGAATGACAGAGTGGATTTTAAAAAAGACTCGACTATGTTATCTGTAAAAACCCACCTTAAATATAAAGACACAAACAGATTAAAAGTAAAAGAATTAAGTGAAATATACCATATTAACACTAATATGGAAAGACGGAGTTGCTATGTTAACTTTATGCAAAACAGAGGAAGGTAAACTGTCAGGGATGAAGAGGGGAATTATATAATGATAAAGGGGCCAATTCTCCAAGAAGACACAACTATCCTTAATTGTTGCCTAACTGCAGAGTGTTAACAAATAGAAGAAAAAAGAACCATAAAGAGAAATAGACAAATCCACCATTAGTGTTGAAGTTTTGATACCCTCTGTCAGTAATCTACAGATTCATTAGGTAGGAAATCAGTAAAAGATATAGTCGAACTGAACAATGTTATCAATCAACTGTATCTAATTGACATTGATAGAAAATTTCTAACAACATCAGAATGCACATTCTTCTGAAGCTCACATGAAACATTCCCCAAGACAGACCACATCCTAGGCCATAAAACACACCTTAAGTTTTTGGGTTTTTTTAAGAGTAGAAATCATACAATGTATACTCTGAGACCATGTTGGAATTAAACTAGAAATCAACAATAGAAAGAAAGCTGGGGAATTCAAAATATCTGGAGATTAAAAAACATACTTTTGATAACACATGAATCAAAAAACTCTCAGATAAATTTTTAAATATTTTTAATTAAGTGGAAATGAAAGTACCACCTACTCAAATTGGTGGGATGCAGCAAAGGCAGTGTTTTAAGGGAGATTTATAGTATTATATGCAGATATTAGAAAAGAGGAAATATCTAAAATAAAAAATTCAACTGCAAAAAATAGAAAAAGAAGAGTAAATTAAATCCAAGGTAAGCAGAAGAAAAGAAACAATAAAAACTAAAACAGAAATCAATGAAATTGAAAGCAGAAAATTAATAGAGAAAATCAACAAAACCAAATGCAGATTCTATGAAGAGTTCTATAAACTGACAAAACTCTAACCAGGATAACTAAAAAAGAGAGAGAGAGTACAAAAATTACTAATCAGAAATTAAAGAGAGGCCATCACTACTGATCCCATGAATATTACAAGGATAATAAAGGAATATTATGAACAACTCTATGCCCACAAATTTGACAACTTAGATAAAATGCGCCAATTTCATGAAAGACATGGCCTATCAAAATCCACACAAAGAGAAACAGATAATCTGAATAAGTTTATATCTATCAAGAAAACAGAAACAACAATAACTACTTTAAAAAAACAGAAAACACCAGGCCCAGATAGTTTCACAGATGAATTCTACCAAAATTTTAAAGAAGAAATGATATCAATTATCTATATCCTCTTCTCAAAAACAGTAGAAATGAGACACTTTCTAACTTTTTCTATGACACCAGCATTACCCTCATACCAGATAAAAACATTACAAGAAAGTTACATAACAATATTTTTCATCAAAAATGCAATGCAAAAATCCTCAACAAAATATTGGCAAATCAAACACAATAATGCATAAAAAGAATTATAAAAGGCAATGATGGAAACATGTCATTATGTACTTTTCAAAAACGTGTAGTTCCATATTGTACAACACAAAAACTAAACCCTAATCTAAACTATGAACTTTAATGATATTACATAAATAGTGGCTCATCTAGTATAACAAATGTACTACATTAACTTGTTTTTTGTTTGTTTGTTTTTGAGTTGGAGTCTCATTTCGACATCCAGGCTGGAGTGCAGTGGCACACTCACAGTCACCCCAGCGTTGAACTGCTGGGCTCTGGCGATCCTTCCGCCACAGGCTTCCAAGTAGCTGGAACTACAGGCACGTGCTACCATGCCCAGCTAATTTGCCTAGGTCTCGAACCCACGGGCTCAGGCAATCCATTCACCTTGGCCTCCCAAAGTGCTGGGATTACAGTCTCAGCCACCGAGACAGGTCCAATAACTTGATTTTTAATAATAATAGAGGCTGGGCATGTTGGCTCATGCCTGTAATCCCAGTACTTTGCGAGGTGGAGGTGAAAGGATTATGTGAGCCCAGGGGTTTGAGATCAGCCTGGGCAACTTGACAAAACCTAGTCTCCACAATAAAACAAAAAATTAGCCAGGCATGGTCATGTGCACCTGTAGTTCCAGCTACTTGGAAAGCTGAGGTGGAAAGATCGCCTGAGCCCAGCAGGTCGAGGCTGTGGTTGCCATAGTTGTGCCACTGCACTCTAGCCTGGGCAACGGAAAAAAAAATTAGTAATAATAATAATAAAGGAAACTGTGAGAGGAAGCAGGGATATGTAGGAACTCTGTACTTTCTTCACAATCTTTCTGTAAACATTAAACTGTTCTAAAAATAAGTCTATTTTGAAAAATATATCCATAGGGGAAAATCTATTCATAGAAGAAGAACACTGGAGAAAAATTGATTGATTGATTTTTCAAAAGCAGGATTTATTGAGAGGACAGAAAAGCTCCCACAGTGGGAGGGGACCCCAAGGGATTACCCTGGAGAAAAATGTATAACATTGAAGAGTATGAGGTGGGAGTGCTTACCCTCAGTTTGTAGATTTTGCTCATTTTAGGAGGAGGGTCAAAGTGTGTTGATAGTGACATTTCAGGGAGAAGACCATAGTCCAGAATAGGGATGGGAGACCATCTGATTTTTTGGGAACCTCAGGCATGTAAAGTGGAAAGCAAGAGTGAGAAAGAACGGTGATAACTGGAGAATCTGAATAAAATTCTCTGTATAGAACATCCCTGACAGTTGGGGCCCCATCCTTCCCCCTTACAAAAAAAACCAGTAACCTTATTTATTCCCAGGAAGAAGAAAAAAGTCAAAACAAACTAATAGTCAGGGAATAAAAGTTGGATATGGCAGCTGGGGAAAGCCACAGCTTCTCCAGGACTGGTTCCCTGGGGCAGAACGCTCCTCATCTGAGCACATGGAGCACTGGTAACCTAAACTCACTAGAGTGAAGCCTGCACATCAGTTAAGACCTGGATATATATGTCAAACTCCCAGTTAGTACCTCCTTTTCCATCTGTCCCCGGGAAACAGACCTTCATACACTGAAGCATGGAAAATCCACGCCAGCCACAGAATCCTTTCCATAACAGACAGGGAAGACTCACTCATCAGTGAATAGACTTTGTCATATGATGAAACAAGGAGAATGAAAGAGAGGTCCAAGTAAACAAACAGGAAAAATGATACAGGTTGAGTATCCCATATCCAAAATGCCTGGAATAAATTAAAAATGTTAACCATAAACCCCAAAACAACCAAAGTGTTATATATGGTAAACCAACAAAGGGGATAAATGGAATCACACACCCCAAAAATGAATGGAATGGAAAATACCAAAATGGTATATTTAAACTCAGTGATATAAATGATCATATTAAATGTATATGTTCTAAGGACTCCAATTTTAATGAGCAGAGATTGTCAGGTTGAATTTTTTAAAACAAGACACAAATATATGCTGCTGACATGTAACTTACTTGACAAATATATCTTTCAGTAGTGTTTTGTAGTTTTTAATGTAAAGATTTTTTACTTCTTTTGTCTTATAATTTCTTTTTTGGGTTGTTTGTTGTTAGTATATAGAAATATAATGAACGTTTCTGTATTGATTCTTATGTCCTGAGAACTTGCAGAACTTATCTTCATTTTTTGATATATTTTCAAAGAATTTCCTTTCTTTTTTTTAAATATATTTGTTTTTTGAATCAGAGTGTCACTCTTTCACCTAGGCTGGAGTGCAGTGGCGCATTCACAGTTAACACAGCCTTGACCTGTTGGGCTCAGGCACTCCTTCCACCTCAGCCTTTCAAGTAACTGAAACCACAGGTACTCATCCCCATGCCTGGCTAATTTTTTTGATTTATTATAGAGATGAGGGATTGCCAAGTTGCCCAGGCTGGTCTCAAACCTCTGGGTTAAGGCAATCCTCTCGCCTCCATCTCCCAAAGTGCTGGAATTACAGTGTGAGCCACCACACTTGGCTAGATTTTAAAGAATTTACAACATACAAGATCATGTAATTTTCAACATAAGAGAGTTTTACTGCTTCCATTCTAATCTATATGCCTTTACTTTCTTTTTCTTGCCTTATTGCACTGGCTAAATACTCCAGTACAACCTCAAGTAGAAGTGGTGAGAAACATATTTGCCCTATTATTATTCTTGTGTGGAAAGTAGCCAGTCTTGGACCATTAAATAAAATATTACCTGCCGGTTTTCCAAAGATGTTCTTCATCATGTTGAAGGTTTTTTCCTAGCTTGCCAAGAGTTTTTGTTTATTTAATGAATGGGTGTTGGGTTTTTTCAAATGTTTTTGCAGCTTGTGTTGAGATGATCATATATTTTTGCCCTTTATTTTACTACTATGATGTATCACATTAATTGATTTTCAACATAAACTAAATTTGCATTCTTGGTATAAATCTCACTTGGTTATAGTGTATAATCTTGTATTAATTATCTATTGCAGCATGGCTCGGTGGCTCAGCCTGTAATCCCGTGCCTTTGGGAGGCTGAGGTGAGTGAATTGCCTGAGCCCGCGGGTTCAAGACCCGCCTGGGCAAGCAAGACCTCATCTCTACAATAAATAAAAAAAAAATAGCCGGGTGTGGTAGCACGCACCTATAGTTCCAGCTCCTTGGAAGGCTGAGGTGGAAGGATCGCCGGAGCCCAGCAGGTCGAGGCTGCGGTGGCCAGGAGCGGCCACTGCACTCCAGTCTGGGCGACAGAGTGAGACTCCAACTCAAAACAAAACAAAACAAAACAAAACAAAATTATCTATTGCTAGGTAACAAATAGCCCCCCCATTTGATGGCTAAAAATAATAAAAATTTATTATCTCATGGTTTTACAGCTTCTGTGGTTCATGAATTTTGGAATGGCTTAGCTGGATGGTTCTGGATCGGAGTCTTTTATGAGGTTGCAGTCAACAAGTCAACCAGGGCAGTGATATCAGTGAAAATGGCAAAGCATGCAGTTCCAAGGGCCTGTTCCTCACAGAAACACTGAACAAATGAGCACAAACTGTAAGAATAAACTTTGTTGGAACTCTGGGAAATGGTCAAAGGTATACAGCAACCAAGTAACAATGAAACAAGAAACTGGTGACTTAAAAACAAAAGGAGAGCTGGGCACTACAGCTTATGCTGTAATCCCAGTGACTTTGGTGACTGGGGCAGGAGGATCACTTGAGGCCAGGAGTTTGAGACTAGCTGCAACAAAAATTTTGCAACTGTAGATCTAGCTACTTGGGTGGCTGAGATGGGAGGATCACTTGGACCCAGGAGTTCAAGGTTACAGTAAGCTAGGATCATGCAACTACACTCCAGCCTGAGTGACAAGGTGAGACACCACCTCTTAAAAAAAAAAAGGTCAAAAGCTTTGTGACATTTTTACTTAGCTCTTGAATAAACAACCCAGTACTGCCTGGGGCAAAATATTACAGTGAAGGCAAACAATAGCCATGCTGAAAGCCTGGAAGGAAAAGCTAAGAAGAGAGATTCTTTGGAGAATTCGGTCATTGAATAGCTTTTGCATATACCAGGGAATTCAGAAAGCCACATGCATTCTCAGAACTGAGTACATGCTCAGAAAAGACCTGAAAATACTTTAATCTTTCATATCTTACTTATCTTTAGGCTACGCACAAGCAGGAAATGAAGGATAAGGCAGAGTTGTAAATGACCTGGCTAACTGTTGTAGGAGCACCCGGACACAGAACCACTCTTCAAAAACTGGGAGTATTTTTTTTTTGGTCCCAGGTGTTTAAGGGAATCTCTGAAACTGCTTGCTGACCACATGCTAGAGGAACAGAGCAGACAATTATTGCCCACTACAAGCAACCAAAACAAATCCAGAGAAAGGGAAAGAGTCTGATTTCTATAGTTACCATATTATAATATTCAAAATGTCCTGTTTTCTTTTTTCATAGCAAATGGGTAATATGCCAATGTCGCAACAAAGTTTGGCAGAGGCATACCTTACACATGTGTATAAAAACCCAGTCATCATATTTATGAACCACAAAAGAATCTCAAAATGTCCAGGTTCAACAAAAGATTATGAAACCTGCAAATAAATAAGAAAAATATGGACTATTTATAGGAGAAACTAAAAGTAACTGTATCCAAGGAAGCACAGACATTACACTTAGAAAGACTGTCAGTTGTCTTAAATATGCTCAAAAATCTAAAAGAAACCATGAGGAAAGAGTTAAAGGAAACCAGGAGAACAGTATGTCAACTGATAGAGACTATCAGTACAGATTATAAAAAAGAAACAACACAGAAATTCTGGAACTGAAAAGTACAATAATTGAAATGAAAAATTTACTAGAGGGTTTCAACAGTAGATTTGAGAAGACAAAAACAAAAATCAACAAACTTGAAAACAGTTTATATGAAATTATCTAATCTTAGAAGAAGAAAAAAGAATGAACAAAAAGTAACAGTCTGACTGGACATGGTGGTTCATGCCTATAATCCCAGCACTTCTTAGTCCTTGTACATCTTGATTTCTGGTTTACTTTGGGGCAAGGAGAAGATATAACAAAAAGTATCATGAGAACGTAAGATGTCCACCTAAGGAACTTGTTGGGACTTTCAGGATGACAGTCAGCCCCTCGAAATGCTTGATCATGTGCTTGAGTTTAATCAATAAAATGGAATCTTCCTGAATATCTTTTTTCCTTCAATGTAAAGCTTTCCTATCCTTATAAATCTTGGTTGTTTTATCTGAGACTTGAGCAAGAATTTTTAGCATTGGTTTGGTATGATATTGTGAATAAAATAAGCTAATGATTTCTTGAAGTTTTATCTTATTTATAATTGTCACATAATAATTATATGTATTTATGGGGTATAGTATGATGCTTCATTACATGCACACATTGTATAATATCAAATTAGGGTAATTAGCACAGCTATCACTTTCAACATTTATCATTTCTTTGTGGTGATAATATTCAAAGTCCTCCCTTGAAATACATTCTAACTATTATTAATTGTTAGAGTCACTCTATTGTGTAATGGAACGCCAGAACTTGCTCCTCATATCTAACTGTAACTTTGTACCCTTTAGTCAGTTTCCCCTCCCCTTCTTCCCCAATACCCTCCCCACCTCTGGTAACCACTATTCTCTCTGCTTCTATGATATCAACTTTCTTAGATTTCACATATGAGTGAGATGATGCAGTATTTGTCTGAAAGCTGGAGAAGTCCTTTAGCATAAATGTTACCCGCTGGTCTCACGATGGGCGTTTTCTCTTCTGCCAGGGCCTAAGTCTATAGCTGTTCTGAGGAGAACATAAATATAGACCCCTGGGCCCTGCCCCTTTCAAACTGCATCCAATCTCTGGGTATGGAGTCCAGCTTTAAGTATTTTAAAAGACCCTGCAGATGTTTTCATGCACAACCAGGGTTGAGAACCACAGCATGAAGTTCTTTGGTGTATAAAACACTGAGTTTCTTGTCTTTCTAAATTTTCTCCTGAAATCAAAGTCCAGAGGCCTTTGGTAACACCCCCTAGCCTTGACTTTAAAAAGTCTTAAGTTTGGCCAGGAGAGGTGGCTCATGCCTATAATCCTAGCACTTTGGGAGGCCGAGGTGGGAGGAATGCTTGAGCCCAGGAGTTTGAGACCAGCCTGGGCAACATAGCAAGACCTGTCTCTACAAAAAATTTAAAAATGAGTCAGGTGTGATGGTGCATGCCTGTAGTCCCAGCTGTTCAGGAGGCTGAGGTAGAGAGATTGCCTGAGCCCAGGAGGTTGAGGTTGCATTGAGCCGTGATCATGCCACTGCACCTCAACCTGGGTAACAGAAGACTCCAACTAAAAAATTAAAAAATAAAAAATCCTAAATTGGAATCCATGGGTTAATCCACACTTGAGTCAATCCTATGTTAATCCTACCCAAAGGGAAGAAATAAAAGATTTTGTTTCAAGAAACCCAACTTCTATCTCACACGAGAACTTGGAGAGAAAAGGCATCTGTCTATTCAGAACTCTTCTGCACACCTCACCTGAGTCAGCATTGAGTGTGCCATCATAGTCATATTCTGGGTTTACAAATAAGAGTTGGCACCTCGGGACTGTACCTTTGTCTTAGAGCTCCTTGTTCCCCACTATGAACTTCCATATTGCACTTGGTGGATAGAGCGGGGGGTGGACCCACAGTCCTCACCTACCTCCATGGCTAGTGGTGCTTGGGATATGCTCCCCCTGCCCAACCTTCTCCCTAGTTCTACTTGACCCCAACAAGAGCTCCATCAACATTCATCCATGCACTGGTGCATTCAACACATACTATGTGCTGCCATTGACGAGGTGCAGCCAACCTGGTTATAGGCATTATACACACCCTCCAGGTAGACTTGCACTCCTGGTCCTAGCTGAGGACTCCATCATCCCTTTCCTGGGCACCTGCATTTGCTTCCTAATCAGACTTGCTGCCCCTAGTCTCATCCCCTTCCAGCCCAGACCACATACTGGCCAGGGACATCTATTTAAAACTCAGACCTGGCCAGTGCCGGCCCTTCCAGGGGCCCGCACCACTGCGATCCACAATGGCTGGTTAAAGGAACCAAAACTTTCAGGAGCTGGTCTCTGTCCACTTCCTTAGCAGCCATCTGCCTCTTTGGACCCTATAGTAATGCTGATGTGTGGCTCTGCACACAGGTGCCTTAAGGACATTGTTTTAATCGCCTCCTATTCACTCTGCAGGGGAGAGAGTGACTCCAGTCCTAGGGTTATGGGAATGGCCAAACACACACCTGACACGGGGCGGATGAGATCGACAGCAGTTTATTATTCACAGCCCAGGGAGGACAGCATACCATGCTGGGGCACACAGAGCCACACTTGGGAACAGAGTGAGCACCCAGGTCTATGGGGGCAGGCTTTATGCAATCAGGAGCTTGATGGACTTGCTTGAATTAATTCCTGGGGCTGCCAGGGAGCTGACACCCGCTACTCAGAGATAAGCAGGAAGTGCGACTTGGTAAGAGGGTCTAGCCAGGGGATCTTATCCTAGGGAGCAGTGGGAGAGGAGGGGACTTGTGGTTAGGGCGTTTTAGGCTCTCAGTTTCACCAGATATCAAAGCAGCACTTAATATCGGGCCCTTAATAGGCCTGACATGACAGGCACACAGGTGTGTCTCCATCTCCCAATTACCCTCGGGTTGACTCCGGTCACCCCTTCTCTTTCAGTTTGGGCCACTCCCCTGGCCACTCCCATCCAGCTGAGTCACCTGCCTGACCTAGGTGCCCTCATTGCACCCTCTTGCCCAAGCCAGAGTCTAAATAACAATGTAGAGATGAATCTCTAAATGCAACGTTTTACCTGGGAAATAAGAATTGCAATTTGGGGCATACACACAGACTGGGTGATCTTCAGGGTGTCTGAAGAACAAACAGAAAGTTGAAAGTCTTATAAAAAAGAGAAGTGTTACCTGTGGTCTTGAAAGAAAGTTCATTGGAGTAGAGTTTTGAAGAGCTAGCCAGCTCTGACTGGTGCACGATTGCATTGGATCAAGTTAGCCTTAGAGTTTCAGCAGCTATTAGATAAAACTGGTCTCAGGTTACAGCAGGCAGTTCCAGCAGCCAGATTTGCAGAGAACTGCATTTTTGGAGCAATGTTATGTGCCCTGAGTGCTTTTTCCCTCTAGTCTTTCAACTCTGTTTTAGTTGAGTATGACAAGAATGACCCAATTCAAGATAACCAACTTTCATACCCAGAAACTAGCAAACTACATTTATCTACATTCTGTCTTCTCCCCTACAATGTAAGCTCCTTGAAGGCAGAGCACTACATAACTTATTTGTTTTCAAATCCCCAGTACCTGCCCAAGAAAAGGTGGTACATTTTAAGAATGTAACTCAAAAATTTGCTTTTATTTAAAACAATTTAAACTCTACTAGAAAACTATTGGGAAAATGAAACGATTTAATGATTGTTTTGCAAAAACACCCTCTCCCTCCTCTTTTCTTTGCAATGCTTGACTTGGCCCACATGAACACGTGCCCTCAGCATACTTTGGCAATTTTGCTTCTTTCTTTTCAAGTGTCAAGCACAGGGTCAAAGAGAGTTCATCATTTTAAGGCACCATTTCAGATCTGTGTGTTGCTAATTAGTTCCAATGACCAGAAGCTGAGCCCACCTCTGGTATCACACAGAGCTTATTTGAACTGGCAATGAATGTTATTTATGAGGTCTGACAATTAGGTTTGCAAACCACCCTAGAAAAAGTACTCCATCCCTCGTTGCTGAAAATCACTATGGTCACCTTCAAAGTACTCCACTTGGGAAGCTATGCACCAACATCAGCGCCTCGTCCACCTGTCAAAGCAATTTTGAAACTCTTTTTCTGGAATGGCCATCAGAGCTGTTATCGTTGTTTGTTGGGGCCTGCCAATTAAGTTCACGAACTTGCCACTTATATTGGCAGCTTATTATTGTGTGCTTATATTGGCAGCACTGTACAAATAACTGTGCTGGAACACCCTCCCTACTCACCTGATCTGGCCCCCAGTGGCTTTTTTTTTTTTTTACCTAAAGATAAAGGAAATATTGAAAGGAAGACATTTGATGACATTCAGGACACCAAGGGTAATATGACAATGGCTCTGATGGCCGTTCCGGAAAAAGAGCTCCAAAATTGCTTCAACGGGTAGACTAGGCACTGGTGTTGGTGCATACCTTCCCAATGGGAGTACTTCAAAAGCAACTGTAGTGATACTCAGCAATGAGGGATGGAGTACTTTTTCTAGGATGAGTTTGCATACTTAAATGTTGGACCTTGTATGTCCAGATCAATGAATTCAGGGCACCTGGGCTGAGGTATTTGGGGTCAGTGCCTCCAGAGACTATCTCGTAGGAAAGAAATATCGTCAATGACAAAGCTTTTATCATCCCCCCACACTATTGATAGAAGATTCCATGACGACAACTCACAACTGGTAGGGAGCAGAGCCAGGACTCAAACCCTTATGTGTCCAACTCCCAAGACCATGCCAAGTGGGGGCTGGGCCAGAGCATGGATACAGCCAACAAGAGGACAAGGAGGACCAGTACCACAGAGGGGACAAGCCAGCAGCTTCAGGCCCCATTGGGCCCAAAGGCAAGTTTTGTTTGGACTGTGCTGTACTTATAATTTTTTCTCTTCTTTAAATTGTGGTAAAGTATATATAACATAGACATTACCATTTTAGGCTGGGTATGGTGGCTCATGCCTGTAATCCCAGCACCTTGGGAGGCCAAGGCAGGGGGCTCGCTTGAGCCCAGGAGTTTGAGACCAGCCTGGCCAACATAGCAAGACCTCATCTCAAAAGAAAAAAAAAATGTGTGTGTGTGTGTGTGTGTGTGTGTATAAAATACCATTTTATCCATTTAAAGTGTACAGTTCAGTGCCATTAAATACATTCATAATGTTGTGCGACCATCACCATCATGCATTTCCGGAACTCTTTTCATCTTGCAAAACTGAAACTCGGCATCCATTGACCATAGCTCCCCGTTCTCCCCATGCCAGTCCCTGGTGACCACCATTCTGCTTTCCGTCTCCATGACTTTGACTACTCTAGGAACCTTGTGTAAGCAGAATCGTATAGGATGTATCTTCTGGTGAGTGGCTTATCTCCTTTAGCATAACGACCTCAAGAGTCATCCATGCTGTAACACGTCAGAATTTCCTTCTTTGCTTTTGTTTTGTCTTGTTTTTGAGGCGGGGTCTCACTCTGTTGCCCAAGCTGGAGTGTAGCTGCATGATCACGGCTCACAGCAGCCCTGACCTCTTGGGCTCAAGCAACTTCCACTGCAGCCTCCCGAGTAGCTGGGACGACAGATGTGCACCACCACATCTGGCTAATTTTTGACTTTTTGTGGAGACAAAGTCTTGCTATGTTGTCCAGGCTGGTCTCAAACTCTTGGGCTCAAGCAATTCTCCTACTTTGGATTCCCAAGGTGCTGGGATTACAGGCATGAGCTGCTGTGCCCGGCCAAATTTCCTTCTTTTTGGCTGAATAGTCTCCCACTGGATGTAGGTGTGTGTGCCACATTTCGCTAATTCATACATCTGTTGATGGATACTTGGGTTGCTTGGACCTTTTGGCTATTGTGAATAATGCTGCCATGTAAATCCCTGGGATTTACAAATATCTTAGAGTCCCTGCTTTCAATTATTTTGGACATATATACTCAGAAGTGGAATTGTGGGATCATATGGTAGTTCCAAGTAAACTTTTTGAAGGACTAACTGCTTTACCATTTTCCACAGTGGCTCTACCATTTTATATTCTAAATAACAGTGCACATAGGTTCCAGTTTCTCTAAATCCTCACCAACATTTGCTATTTTCTAGGTTTTTTTTTTAATGATAGCCATCCTAATGGGTGTGAGGCGGTTTTTCATTGTAGTTTTGATTATTTCTCTAATGACTATGATGTTGACCATTTTTCCATGTGTTTATACAATTTTTGAAAAATTAGCTGTCAACATAAAAAAAATCTGTTAAGTTCACAATAACTCCAAGCTCCTGGCTTCTCTTGACAAATCAAGGCATCTGGCAAAGTCGGACACTTATTCCCATAAGGTGACAGTCAGCTGGGACAGCAGGGCTGCTCTAGAGGGTGCAAGCATTCTCTGGTTTACCATAGTCCCCATCACTCCTTATTGCCTGGCCAGGGGAGCACAGAGTTTGAAGCTCCCCAGGGGATGCCAGCATTGCCCTTCATTTGTCTATGTCTTCAGATCATCGGGCCAAGGGCTCACCGCAACCCAGCCTCATGTACACCTGCCCTGCCCCTCAGTGAAAACTGCCTGGGCAGCTCTGGAGACCACATCTGACTTCTTCTGGTACTTCTTGTCATCATCTCTGACCAGGAGCCAAAAAGTCAAATAATAGAAAGGAGCCTTTCTCCACAAACCTTAATAAATCAGTCAAGAATCTAGGTGTGGCCAGGAAGTGACATCTTGAGCCCAGATGACTTCAGGGGCCTTTTTGAATAAAGAGCAGGCTGGGTGTGACTGAGCCGGGCACGCAGCCCACGTCTCTGGCATTGTGCTTTAAGGGCCCTGTGCTTTCAAGACAATGGCAACGGTTGCTGAGGTTTTCTTGAGAGGACAGAATGAGAAATGCCAAAGCTGCTGGTATATAACCTTTCTACCACTGCATTCACTGAACAAATACCAGAGAGTGTCTCTAGGGGATGAAAGCCCTGGCGATATCCCGGCAGAGCCTGTGGGCTCTCCTTCTCCCATGGAGCCCCCAGGAGCTTCAGACGAGGACACTGAGCCTTGGGGGATGATACCTGTGTCCTTGTATGTCTGGGAAGACGGGCAGGCTCCTCCGCATCTCCTCCCAGTCTGAGCTGGTGAATCACCCCGCAGATGTCTTTGTGAGGAGCCAGGTGACCAAGTGTCCAGGATGACCCTGAGAGAGGAGGAATTTTCCAGGACCGCCTTCCCGGGACCTCCCAGTCTTACCCTCATGCAAGGACTTACTGATATCAACAACAGAGTGGAAAGTGGGCTCTCCTTCACAACACCGTGAGGATGTGGACCCATCTCACAGGGCAGGAAGATGGAGGTTTATGTCCCAGTGACTGGACTGGGCAGGACTGAATGATGAAAGGTCTATGTGGTCATCTTGGAATTCTGAGTTCCTGGCTAAGTTAATTAAGTGCTGTCTGAACCAATGATGGTTTGAGCAAGAAGATGCCCTGGCTTTCTGGGCAGAGTTCATCATTTTTCAGATGGAGGTCTGGCCCCAGAAACGCTTAGTGGGCCCTTGGGATAAGCGGTCATTATTATTGTAGTAACAACAGCCGAGTTGATGGAGCACTCACATTCAGGTCTTCCCGCAGGCCAAACACTTTTCTAGACCTTTCCCATGCACTGGCCCTTTCAATAGTCACCACAGGGCTTCAAAATCTCTTGAATTCAGGGGTGAAGCAACCCCCAAGGTGCAGACCACGTCCACGACTCAGGGGCAGCATGGAAAGCCATCCTAAGAGATTGTACTTCTTCTTTATTGATCTTTAATGTTGTAGAGACAGGGTCTCCATGTTCCCAGACTAGTCTTGAACTCCTGGCTTCAAGTGATCTTCCCATCTCAGCCTCCCAAAATGCTGGGATACAGCCATGAGCCACTGTGCCAGGCCTAGAGCGTGTTATTTTATTTTATTTTAGTTTAGTTTAGTTTATTTTAGTTTAGTTTAGTTGTGAGGTATGTGTGAAGATTTACTACATAAGTAAATTGTGTGCAGGTGAAGTCTGGGCTTCTAGCGAGCTCCCTCTCCCCCTGAAAGTGGACCTGGCACCGTGTGTTGCCACGTGTTCCCCATCCCTCTTCCCTCCGTCCCTCCCTTAGCTGTGTCCAGCATCTGCCAATCCCACCCTTGTGCTCCTGTGACCGGTGATTAGGGCCCACCTATGAGTGAGAACATGGAGTGTTCAGTTTTTTGTTTCCATGATAGTTCAATAGTATGATGGTCTCAGCTGCTTTCATGTTGCTATGAAAGACGAGATGATGTTCTTCTTATGGCTGCATAGTATTCCACCATGTATATGTACCACATTTTCTCTATCCAGTCCACTTTTAATGGGTGTCTGGGTTGGTTCCATGTTTTTCTAGAGCGCGTTCTTTCAATGCCTGCAACAGTAGGGTTCTGTGTCATTCTTGAAAAGGTTGCTACTTTCCCTGCCTGCTCAGAGGAGCATTCCAGAAGCAAATCTGTCCCCCATGTCCCCTTTTGTTTTCCTATATGAGCAAGATCATCATCATCCATCATTCTCTTTCCTCTCCATAACACCAGAAAGTGGGTGTCACTCCAGAGACCTCATGAGCTCCACTGTTCACAGGAGAAAACAGACCCTGAGAGACTTGGTGATGCAGCTGTTGGGCCATGCTGAAGTCCAGGTGCCCCCAGGGCCCGGGTCCCTGGTGCTCTGCCCACAGTATGTCTCCAGCAAGCCTGGGATGGATGGCCAGCATCATCCCCGCCCCCTTCTTACAGCAACATCTTTCAAATTAATATTTTGAATTAACTTTTGTAAAATACAGGACTTTGCATTTTTTTCAGTCATGGTCTCACTCTGTCACCCAGGCTGGAGTACAGTGGCATGATCACAGCTCAGGCAGCATCAACCTCCTGCACTCAAGCAATCCTTCTGCCTCAGTCTTTGGAGTAGCTGGGACTACAGGTGAATGACCAACTAATTTTTTTGACTTTTTGTAGAAATGAGGTCTCACTATGTTGCCCAGGCTGGTCTCAAACTCTTGGGCTCAAGCTATCCTCTTGCCTCATCCTCCCAAATTTCTGAGATAACAGGTGTGAGCTACCACACCTGGTCTGTAATTAGTCTAGATGCTATGGTTTTACTTTACATTTTTGCCCATTTAAGTAATATCTAGAACAGTCCACCATGAGTGTTTAATACCTACTTGTGGAATAAATGACTATTTGGTGCCAAACACTGTCTGAGCCCACTACACCATCGAGGTCCAGTAAGAAAGAACCATGACTAGCTGGGCACAGTGGCTCATGCCTGTCATCTCAGCACTTTGGGAGGCAAAGGCGAGAGGACAGCCTGAGCTCATGAGTTTGAGACCAGCCTAGGCAACTTGGCAAGACTTTATCTCTACAATAAATCAAAAATTAGCTGGGCGTGGTGGCGTGTGCCAGTAGTTCCAGCTACTTGGAAGACTGAGGCAGAAGGATCACCTGAGCCCAGTGGGCTAAGGCTGTGGTGGCCGTGAGCATGCCACTGCCCTCCAGTCTGGGTGACAGAGTGAGACTCTGACTCGAAGGAAGGAAGGAAGGAAGGAAGGCAGGCAGGAAGGGCCATGATGGAGCTTGGCAAGGAAACACAACCCCTCAAGAATGCATATTCCATGCAATGTTTCTCTACCTTAGTCTAAGAAGAGCCATACATGTGGTTGAATTGGGGTTTCTTGTCTTTTTTTAGGATCCTGGAGACAACAGTTGGAGCACATGTCTGTTCAGATCTTATGCTCAGAACAACTCTCACTTCCAGACCTTAATCGCAGAACCCAGAACGGAAAAGGTAAGAAAAAAGACAGCAGGACACAGGGAGATTAGAGCCAGAGTCAAAATGTCACCCCTCCAGAGGGCCACCAAGCCTGCTGGTCCATCCAATGCACCTTGCCAACTGGTTTTCCAGGTGGTGGCTGCAATTTTTTCCTAGATCTGCTCAAGCTCCACTCTAGCACTGCTTAAACCTGATGAGAAAGAACAAGACAGCAAAGCAAACAAAAATAGAGGTGTTTTTTGCCCCTGCCAGTGTTCCCTGGATAGTCCAGCCCTGGGCATCCAGCCAAGGAAAACACGCATGATTCAAGAATCATGGCACAGTCAGGCCCTACCACCCTGTAGGCAAGAGCGAAGAAGTCAGAGGTCAGGGCAGCCTCAGTACTCAGGGTCCTCAGCCTACAGCTCCACCTCCATGCACTGTCAGCTGTCACAGATGTGGGACAGGGTGCTGCCAGGAACATCCCCTGAGGGAGCTGGCAGAAAGGCCAGGCGGAGCTTAACAGCAAGCAAAGAAGAAACAGGAAGGCGGAGGCGAGAGGCGCCTCCACGGGAGTCAGCCCAGGGCTCAGAGAAGCACAAGATCAGGCTGACACAAAGACGTCACCCACCTTCTGGGGCCCTGGAATGGATGTCTTGGGTTCTGTTAGCCAACAGGAAGTTGCATAGCAAGAAGGGGAGTTCCTAGGAGCATCCACCAAAGTGAGTTAAACCTGGGCTTTTGGCATAGATGGTTTCCTCAGCCATCGGGAGAGACTGCTATAAATAAAGTCTTGTTTTATTATGGAATCTTTTTTTTTTTTTTTGATTCAGGGTCTCACTCTGTTGTCCAGGCTGGAGTGCAGTGACACAATCACAGCTCACCACAGCTTCTACCTTCTGGGCTCAGGTGATCCTTCTGCCTCAGCCTCCTGAGTAGCTGGGACTATAGGCAAGCACCACCACACCAGGATAATTTTTTTTAATTTTTAGTTTTAAAGACGAGGTCTTGCTATGTTGCCCAAGCTGGTCTCAAATTCCTGGGCTAAAGGAATCCTCCCACCTCAGCCTTCTACAGAGTTGGGATTACCGCCGTGAGCCAGCCACCAAGCTCAACCTATTTATTCATTTTTTGAAGGTGTGTAAGCAGGGTGCAGTGGCTCACATCTATAATTCTAGCACTTTGGGAGGCAGAGGTGAGAGGATTGCTGAGGTCAGGAGTTCGAGACCAGCCTGAGCAACATGACGAGACCTCTTCTCTACAATTAAAAAAAAATCAGCTGGGCATAGTGGCACATGCCTGTGGTTCTAGCTACTTGAAAGGCTGAGGCAGAAGGATCGCCTGAGCCCAGCAGGTTGAGGCTGCGGTGGCCATAAGCATACCACTGCACTCCAGCCTGGATGACAGAGTGAGACTCTAACTCAAAAGAAAAAAAAAAGAAAAAAAAGGCATGTAAGAGAACTCTTGTGTTTCTTGACATCCCTGTGACCTCTTATGTCCACATTTCTGAGAAGCTGAAAACCAGATGAGAAAAATGTATTGAAGGCATTGGAAGTGTGAGCAGATGTGGTGGGCTGAAGTGTGTCCCCTAGCAAAGACATGTTGGAGCCCTGTCCCCATTAGCTTAGAATGTAAGCT
>CAUYQG010254392.1:0-18320 GCA_963574415.1 Tarsius wallacei
ACGCCCGGCTGATTTTTTGATTTATTGTAGAGATGAGGTCTCGCTTGCCCAGGCGGGTCTCGAACCCACGGGCTCAGGCAATCCACTCACCTCAGCCTCCCAAAGGCGCAGGATTACAGGCTGAGCCACCAAGCCCAGCTATTTTTCAACTTTTAATAGTAGCCATTCTCTTTCTTTTTTATGTATTTATTTCTTTTTAAAAAATAATAGCCATTCTGACTGGTGTAAGATGATATCTCATTGTGGTTTTAATTCACATTTCTCTGATGATTAGTGACATTGAGCATTTTAAAATATGCCTCTTGCCCAATTTTATGTCTTCATTTGAAAAATGTCTATTTAGGGTCAACCCCTTTGGCTCCCCTCCCACTGTGGGAGCGTCTCTGTCCTCTCAATAAATCCTGCTTTCTCACTTTAAAAAAAAGAAAAGAAAGAAAAATGTCAATTTATGTCCTTTAACCACTTTTTAATAAAAATTTCTTTAGCTGTCTGAGCTCCTTGTAAATTCTGGATACCAGTCCCCTGTCATTTGCATAGTTTACAAATATTTTCTCCCATTCTGCAGATTGTCTATTTAATCTATTGTATATTTATTTTGCTATGTAGAAGGTTTTTAGCTTGATTAAGTTCCATTTGTCTATTTTTGGTTTTGTTAAGAAGTTACTTAATGGGTATAATGTACATTATACAGGTGATGCTTGCACTAAAAGCCCATTCCCTTTAAAATGCAAATAAATATCTTTAAAAAAATTTTTTTTTAATTATTTTTTAGGATCTTGGACTTCAGGATGTTTATCTTTCAGGATTTCTGCATTCATATTATAGCGTTTGGATTATGTCTTTCTGGATTATGATCCACTCCCCAGGCCTAGAAGTTAGAGGGAAGGCCTGTCTTCTGGGTACCGTCCACTCTACAGCAGACCCACACCCTGTCTACTTAAAAAACACATCCTGGAATGCCATTTTCATGCTTTTGTGGAGCACCCAGGTTCAGTCATTTTCCATATCACCAACACAAAACACATACTCTTTGCCTTTACCTGCCCTTGCCTTCCTCATAGAATTGGATAACTCTTCATTTATCCAGATGTCCATCATCTCTGGACATATTCTTCTCATTGAAGTTATCCCAGGGTATGTTCCATTCTTTGACCCCATTTATAGCGTGGTGGGGTGGGTCAATAGCTGGAGAAAAATGTGTGGGTAACATGGGGCAAATTATAGAATGTTTGTGGACTGATGAGGATGATCATATAGGATACAAGGCAGTGATTCAGTGTTTGGTTTCTCCATGTAACAAGCCAGTTCTCCAAATGTTGATCTTTTAAAGTTCCAATGTTGGGAGGTGAAATCCATCAGAGGCCCTTGAGAATTCTTTCATGTTCTTGCTAGGTATGCCAAGAATTCAAAGACCCAACCACTCTTTCCCTAAGAGAGGTTCTATTTGTAGTGAGCAACCTGAGGATAAGGTAAAGTCTCTTACAAAGAGAAAGATTGCTTCCATTCACTATAAAAGCATTGAACTTCCCAAGCTCCGTGTTCCTCTCCTATAGCACAGTCCTCTGCACATGTAAGCATCCAGGCAAGTTCACCTTCATTGTCCCTATAGGACGTATAAAGGACATGTAGAACCAGTGAAAACATGAAGCTCTGGCTGCAGTTTTTGCTGTGAATCATGAAGTTTTTTGTTTCTGGCCCAGAAGGCGTATGTCTTCTGTCAGCATCTGTCAATCTGTGGCAAATTAACTTGTAAGCTTGCAAATAAGATAACATTTCAGACTCTCCATCATCCTTGACACACAGATTTAAGTACATCAGTTTGTTTCCCTTTGATATTAGGATGGAGGTCAACTCTACTAACGTGATTTTCCTGGCCCTGCACAGCCTGACCCTGTCTACCTCTCCAGGTTCTTAAGCCAAATTCCTCAAAATCTCTCTTCTCTTTAGTCACATGGAGGAAAAATCAGTCTCTGACATCTGGACACTTGTGTGACGCTCAAAAGTAAGCTTCTGTGTAGTTAATAGCATGGCCTGTTACAGCTAGGCTATGTTGTTCTTCTAGTGGACACAGACACCAGAGTCACTCAACTATATCCCAAATACTATGATAGATTCTTTCCAACATGATCTTTCTGGAAACACCATAGTTCCTTATGGCATGTATTTTCCTTCATTCCAACCCAATTTATTTACCTACCTGTGTATTCCTGGTGTTCTTTGGCTGGAGGGCATTGACATATACACATGCTTGCCTTCTTTCAGTTTATCAAAAATGCCATTTTCTTTTCTGCTACAGCCACTTTGCACATACTGTTCCTTATGCCCAAACTTTGTTCTCTTCACCTCCTGTACTTAGCTAACCCCTCCCCATCTTGGTGTTCTCAGCATAAATATCATTTTCTTTAGAATGTTTTTCTGATACCCTTAGCAAAATTTGGGTTTATACTCTTTTAGTACCTTGGTTTTCTTTCATTATATACACTTTTCATGATTTGTATTATGCATTTGTTCTGAAAGCTAGGGATATAGTAGAGAACAAAATCAATACAATGTGTGTGCTCAAGGATCTTACATTCTGTTGTACATATGTTTAAGCTAATGTATATCTATTTATTAATAAATATATTTGAGGTTTGGTACTGATAAGACTTGGTGTAAAATAAACATGGTATGGTGATAGAAAATTGGAATGGGTGCTATTTTTTATGTGACTCTCATCAATGCATGCCATGAGGAACTATGATATTCCAGAAAGATCATGTTAAAAAGGATCCGGCCGGGCTCGGTGGCTCAGCCGGTAATCCTACTCCTTAGGAGGCTGAGGTGAGTGGATTGCCTGAGCCCGCGGGTTCGAGACCCGCCTGGGCAACTTGGTGAGACCTCATCTCTACAATAAATCAAAAAATTAGCCGGGTGTGGTAGTTCCTGTAGTTCCAGCTACTTGGAAGGCAGAGGCGGAAGGATCACCGGAGCCCAGCAGGTCAAGGCTGCGGTGTCCGGGGAGCGGCCGCTGCACTCCAGTCTGGGCGACAGAGTGAGACTCCAATTTAGTTAGGTGATTCTCTCTGAAAAGTTGATATATGACCAGACCTGTGGGGGGAAAAGTAGAAAATATAGTCATTGATCATATTAGCCCTTGATGTTTATTTCAGTAACTTTTATATCTGAGCAAGGTGGAGAGACAGTGGAGTTTGTTGAGTAAAGTGGGGAATTTAATTTACATTTTAACAGGATTTATCTGGCTGTTGTGAGGAGTACTGACTCCGGAGTGGGAGATAACAGAGTGATAACAAGGAAACTAGGTAAGAAGCTACTGAAATTATCCAAGTGAGAAATGATGGTAGCATAAATCATGATACTGTGGAATATATGGAGATGCATATCTCAAATCCCTCTTTAAAATGGAATTTGCCATCCAAATGAGAGCACTGTGGCTAGCTAACAGATTCTGTTAGCTCCTTCATGATTTGTCTTTGCTTTTCTGACAAACGTCTTGATTTTCTCTGGTGGCCCCCACTCAGTAACTGAGCAAAATAGTGGCAGCCAATGTCAAGTATTTTATTAGGCGACCACAAACCAATGAATTATCAAGAGGATTATACAAAAGTCAAACCATTCCTACCCTATATGGGCTCCTCTAATAGGGAATATTTGCTGCAGAACTCCTCACTGGGCTGGAAGAGATTTTCCAGGTCTGCATCATGGTATAATGGCCCTCCCTACTCAATGTTTCTTCTTTCCTTTTTTCCCCCACAGGTATTACTCCCTATAATGGTTAATTTTATGTACCAATATGACTAAGCCACAAGGGTGTCTAGATACTTGGTCAGATATTGTTCTGAATGAGATGAACATTTGAATGGATACAATGGCTTTACTTAAGATTTTTCAACTTTTTGATGCAAAAGTGATATGCATTTAGTAGAAACAATACATCAAATTTTGAACTTCGATCTTTTCCTAGGCTAGCAATATGATACTCTTTCATAATGCTGGACAGTGGCAGTGAGCCACAGCTCCCAGTCAGCAACAAAATCACAAAAGTAAACCACACATACTGTACTCTTCACTATACTGGATTCAATAAATTGCATGAGATATCCAGTACTTTATTATGAGATAGGCATTATATTAGATGATTTGCCAAATTTTAGGCTAATGTAAGTGTTCTGAGCACACTGAAGGTAGTTTAGGCTAAGCTATGATGTTTGGTATTTAAGTGTATTAAATACATTTTTGGACTTAGGAAATTTTCAATTTACAATGGGTCTGGGGGCATAATCTCATTGAGAGTCAAATAATACCTGTAATAAATATTTATCTCGCTATATATGCGTATGTGTGTATACATACATATATATACATATATACACATAAAGAGAGAGAGATTATATATATAAAAAATATATATATTATCTCCTCTTGGTCCAGTTTTTCCAAAGAACTTTGACTAATATACTCTCCAACGACATTTTTATTTTCCTAACTCTTAGTCTCCTTTTCCTGGAAAAGTCAATCTGTGATGGAGATTAATAGAGGATATGAGAAATGTACAAATTCAGGATACATGTGAGGCAAATATTTGTTAAATGTTTTTTAAAACAAATATGTGGTAGGTATTATAATTCATTTCTTTCTTTCTTTCTTTCTTTCTTTCTTTCTTTCTTTCTTTCTTTCTTTCTTTTTTTTTTGAGGCTGTGGTGGCTGTGAGCGTGCCACTGCACTCCGGCCTGGGTAACGGAGTGAGACTCCAACTCAAATAAATAAATAATGATGAAACGAAAGTATTAAGGAAGGATAGGAAGAGTTAAAATAAATTTATTTTCTAATATATGAAATAATATATAAGAAAAAACATATCTGCATTGCATATGCATGCAATACATCATTTTAAATGTGAGTGTAACTAAATAAATGCTCAAACAGGCTTTTTGTTGTTGTTTTTACTGTAAAATAGAGGTAATACTACTTATTCTTCATGTTAGTAGTCATGACTGAATTAGAAACCTAATGAAAGCTCTAAGAAAATAATTTATAAAAAAAATAAAATTAGTCCGGGCACGGTGCCTTAGCCTGTAATCCCAGCACTTTGGGAGGCCGAGGCAAGAAGACTGCCTGAGCCCGGGGGTTCCAGACCAGCCTGGGCAACTCGGTGAGACCTCGTCTCTACAATAAATCACACAAAAAACTAGCCAGGCATGGTGGCATGTGTCTGTAGTTACAGCTACTTGGAAGGCTGAAGCGGAAGAATCGTTGGAGCCCAGTGGGTCGAGGCTGCAGTGGCCGTGAGCATGCCACTGCGCTCCTGCCTAGGCGACAAGAGTGAGACTCCAACTCAAAACTAAAAATAAAAAACATTTTAAAATAAAAATATACTATACTTCTTTTTATCTATAAATAAGATGTTTTTGCAATTATTCACTCAGCAAACAGAGGCAGCATACTGAGGTGACTCAAGAAGAGAGTTTGGGGCAATCCCTTTGGGTTCCCTCCCACTATGGGAGCTTTTCTGTCCTCTCAATAAATCCTGCTTTGTCACTTTTTAAAAGAAAGAGAGAGAGTTTAGGATCAAGAAAGAATCTTCTTGGGTTCACATTACTTATAATGTTATGACTTTTTTTTTTTTTGAGTCAGAGTCTCACTCTGTCACCCAGACTGGAGTGCAGTGGCATGCCCACTGCCACTGCAGCCTCAACCCGCTGGGCTCAGGCTATCCCTCCGCCTCAGCCTTACAAGTATCTGGAACTACAGGCATGCATCACCAGATATTATAATTCTTCACCAATTTTGAATCTGAGAAATTCTGTGCAGAGGGGTGTCACACTTTCTTGCCTTCCTGAAGTTGATGTAGCTATGTTTTTTCTCTGGTAAATGAAATATGAGTGGAAGTAGAAAGTGTCACTTGGGGAAGCAATTAAGAACTGTTGAGAGAGAGAGAAGAGAGAGAGAGAGAGAGAGAGAGAGAGAGAGAGAGAGAGCTCACTAGAAGCCCAAACCTTACCTGCATGCAATTTACCTATGTAGCAAATCCTCACACATACCCCACAAACCTAAAATAAAAATAAAGAACTGTTGAGTGTTTCTCCATGCTTTCTTCTTTCCACTGCTGTTACTGGTGAAGGTCCAGAGGGTATAACCTCCATCATGCTGTGTTTCTGAGTGAGCTCATTTTGGAGCAAATACTACTACTGATTCATGATAAGCATATACAGTAAACAAGAAATAAATGTTGATGTGTTAAGCCACTGACATGTTGGTGTATTTTATTGTAACAGCATAATCTAGCTTAACCTAACTAAAATAGCTATTGGTTCTGGAAGTGAAATGCTACAGCAAAAAAACCCCAATAAAAACTAAATGACATTGACTTAGGTGGTGGATGGTAAGGAAAAATTTATTGGATACTCAAAGATATTAAGAAACTTGTTTATGTCCACATGCCTGGTAAATGGCAGAATTAAATGCAATTCTATTTGACTCCAAAGTGTATGCCATTCATCACTATAGCCTCTCATTTTTGGCTTAGGTAGTTGGACAGTGAGGGTCTGTCTGTCTTTAATTGGCACATTTATTATTTCAACAAATATTGAGTATTTCTAGTATTATTGACTGTGTTCCAGGCATTGTGCTGGGCAGGCAGAGGAACATATAAATTAGCAAGTCAATTTTTAGTCATGTTGAATTTGAGCTGACTTTAGGATTGCTGGGTGGAAAGAATGCCCCAGTAAAAATTAATTAACTAATTAATTAATCTGACAAATAAAGGTCAAGTATCTCTACTGTTCCTATTAGTAGCTAGGACTATATTGGTCAGCAAATCCTACTTGGTCATGGTGTAGAATTCATTTTATGCATTTTTGAATTCTATTTTAAATATTTTTGTTGGGGCTTTTTGTTTTTTTTACATCTAAGTTCATTAGAAATAGTGGTCTGTAGTTTTCTTTTTTATGTAGTGCTTTTGTCTGGTTTTGGAACTAGGGAAATACTTAAATTATAAAATAATACAGGAAATGTTCTCCGCTCTTTTATTTGCTGGAAGAAATTGTGTAAAGTGGTGTTAATTGGTCCTTAAATGTTTTATAGACTTCTCCAGAGAAATCATCTTGGTATAGAGATTCATTTTTCTAGAGTTTTTGTTGTTGTTGTTGTTTTAAGTCAACGTCTCACTCTGTCTTCCAGGCTGGAGTACAGTGGCGTACTCAAAGCTCACCACAGCCTCGACCTCCTAGACCCAGCAGAGCCTTCCACCTCAACATCCTGAGTATCTGGGACTACAGGCGCATGCCACCATACCTGGCTAATTGTTTTATTTTTTGTAGAGGTGAGGTCTTGCTATGTTGCCTTTGCTGATCTGGAACTCTTAAGCTCAAGCAATCCTTTCACCTCGGCCTCCCAAGTGCTGGAATTCCAGGCATGAACCACCTCCCCCAGTTTTATTTTTCTAGAGATTTTAAATCACAAATTCAAAATCGTTCGTAGTTATAGGCCTAATAAGATTATCAATTATGTTTTTTATCTTGGTTGAGTTTTGGGAAGTTGTGATTTTTGAAGAATGTGTCTTTTTCTTCTATGTTGTCAAACTTATGAACATAAAGTTGGTCATACTGTTCCTGGTTATATTTTTAATTATGTAAGACCTATAGTGATATCCCATTTCATTCCTGATATTGTTTTTTTATTTTATTATTCTATCAAGAGGTTTATCAATTGTATTTGTGTTCAAATTGCTTGCTGAAGCATTTTTATAATGGTACTTTTAAAATTCTCTTCTCAGGTGTCTCAATCCTGGAGGTGAAGAGGCTTCTTGGGTAGAGTTGCTTGTTGTGGTAGGAACATTCTGGATTTTGCTGCACCATTGCTATTTATCTCTGGTGGTGTAGAGGAACCCAGCAAGGAAGAAAAGCACTTCCCTTCACTGCTTATTTTCAGCAGATCCCCCTGGGTATTGCTACCAAGCTTCCTTTGTGTTAGTGATGGCACTTCAGCTCAATTCAGGGGGAAAAGAGCCCAGTTTGGCTTTCTGCTATTGCTAGGTTGGAGTTTGGAAGATGCGTAGGCTGGGTTACCTTATTTTGTTGGGTTGGGAAGTCATAAGACACCCTGCCATGATGTTGCATCTACCGTCCAGGAGCCCTTAATTAGTTTGACTTCTTCTTTTCACCTTTCAGAGTATTCCTTTGATTGCTTCTTGTTTCATTTCCAGAGCTTACAGTTGTACCTAGCAGGAAAAAAAAACAGAAAAAAGTGAGTCCATGGATTGGGTGTTCACTTGTACTGTTTTTACAATTTCATTTTTTTATTTCTCTCTATTGTTTCTGGATGTATTTCTTTTGTATAGATTTTTTTAAGTTGTTGCTTTAGGTATTACATAATATATTATACATATTATTGCATTATACACAGTACACTATACATACATTACTGATTATAGTCTACCTTTGTAGACTATAATCAGTTCAAATAAAATGTAGAAAAGTTTCCAGACTTTAATCCCTTTGCTTCCCCTATTTATAATATAATCGTCTTAAATATTTCTTTACATACTTAATGACCCATATAAGACAATACTATAATTTGTTCTACAACTGTTAAACACAGTTTAGAAAACTAAAGAGGAGAAGTTTATTGCATTTACCCCTAATTTTGTTCTTCCTTGCTTATGATCCAGGTTTCCTTCATTTATCATTTCTTTTCTGCTTAGAGTATTTTATCTACCTATTATTTTAGGGGAGGTTTGTTGGTGACAAATTATCTTAGTTTTTGTTTTTAAAAATCTAAGAATATCTTGGTTTCCTCTTCTTTTCTGAAAGATTTTTCACTGAATATCTATTTCTAGGTTTACAGTTTATTTCTTGCAGCACTTGAAAAATGTTTTGCCATTTCCTCTAGACTCCATGGTTTTTTTAATGAGAAAAACGCTATCAATCTAATCGCTCTTTCCTTACAGATAACATATCATTTCTTTTCTGCAGCTTTCAGGAATGTTTTTCCTCCAATGTGGAAAATTTTCTGCTAGTATTTCTTCAAACATGCTTCCAGCTCCACCTTCTTTTTTTCTCTTTATGGGGCTATAATGTCAGTAATGTTACATTTTTTGTAATAATCCATCCGAGGCTCTGTGCTTTTTTTTTTTTTTCTTTCTCAGTTTACTTTCTCTCTTTGTTTATTTTGGTTATTTTATTGTTCCATATTTAAGTTCATTGATTCAATCCTCTGTCCTTTCTATTCTGCTTTTGAGTCCATCCAGTGATTTTTAAATTTTGTGTTTTGTGTTTTTAGTTATAAAATGTATCTTTGGATTTTCATTATGTCTTCTATTTCTTTACTGAGGTTTGGTATTTATTTGCTGACATTTTCTACTTTTTATGTCTCAAGCATATTTGTAAATGCACATGGAAACATTTATATGGCACTGCTTTAAAATATTTGTCAGATAATTCAAACATCTGTGTTATCTCATGTCTGTAGATTGTCTTTTCTCATTCAAGTCGAGATTTTCCTGGCTCTTGATATAATGAGTAAGTTTTGTGGTATTTTGAACACTTTTTGTTTTATGTTTGTTATAAGACTCTGGATAGTATTTAAATCTTTTATTTCAGCCGACCTCTTCTGATACTATACCAGTGGTAAAAGGAGTGTTGCCCTATAACTAACTGCTAGATGGGTATGAAAGTCCAGGATCCCCACTCAGCCTCCCTTAATACCCAGGGAAGGAGGGGCTCCTCATTAGTGCTGGGAGAGGGGTAGGAATTCAGGTTCTCCAGTAAGCCAACACTGACATTACTCTGTCTGTGTGCCATAGGGGGTCTTTCATCGCTGTTTCCTGTATGGCCTCTACTGGAACCATGGAAGAGTGCATCCTTATCATCAGATGGGGGTGAATGTCCAGCCTCCCACTTAGTTTCCTTTGAAACCACCCTGATGAGGGGAAAGTGGTGCCTTGTGAGAACCAGGTAAGAATGAAAGTCTAAGCTCCCCACCTGGTCTTTGTTAACTCAGAGGTAGGGTAAGGCCACATTCGGATGCGTTGCTAGAGTTGGGTCATTGTTTAGGGTTTTTTTCTATTGTTATGCTGACCCTTTTTTGATCCTTTGGCTATACTGACTAGGCTTTTTTTTAGGGATTTAACCTGTGCCCACTGGTACTTCTGAGTTGTTAGATTCTGCAGCACCCAGTTTTGGATGTATGAGGCAAAAATAAAATCAACAGACTCACTGCTGTGTTGTACTTCGTGTCCTGAAGTACTTAGTTGGTCAGATTTCTCCTCTCCACTTTTCAAAGTTTTCTTATATATGTTTTACATATCATATCCAGGGTTTTAATCTATATTTAGTGGGGAAAATGGGGAGAAGTGTAACTTCTCCATTTTGTCCCAGAACCAGAACCTGACAGGCAATTTTTAATAAGAATTTTACCAAGTACACTGATTACTTGTATCTTTGCATTAGCATGTTCTCTTCCTGTCTGCACAGGAAAGAAAATCTTAATGAGAAGGGGTTTTGGTGAACAAATAAGAGTCACAGCCAAATGATTCTTATGAGTTATGTCAATAAGACTAACATACTCATCATTGATACCAAAAGGAATTAAGTGTTCACATTTTCTTCTTATGCACCATTTTCTGGACTCTAGAATGCCGGCCCACTCCCTCTTTGTTTACCAGTTATTCTTCACTCTGTGTCCAATATAGTTGATTAGGTTTCAAATTACTTGGATTCTATTCCTACCCACTCAATATTTCATTCAACATTTATGGATCTTGGTATTGTTTTAACTTCAGACAAATTTGTACACATGGGTTCAAATATGGTTTGCATTGTAGTCAATGGTATGTTACACAAAAGCATTTTGGTATCTGAATAATACTTGATGAAATTGCTAAAGTGAAGTTTAGAGACATATAGAACTCAATTATCTAACATTCTTGTGATCACTAATTTAAAAAATATTTTAACATATTAAAGACATAAAAAGGTATACAGAATTGGACAATGGACCTACCACCTAGCCTAAGAAATTAAACTATATTAATGCTCATTTTTGTGTTCTTTGAATCGTTGTCATGGTTCTGCTAATTTTGAGGACAAAGTAAAGAACATGGGGGTTGATTTCAGATCTGGGTTCCAGTCCAAGTTTTACTATTTACTTGTTAATTGTCCTTGTGCAAGTCATTTAACTTCTTTGAGGTTAAGTTTCCTCATCTGTAAAGCTGAAGTAGGGATAATGCCTATTTCACAAGGTAGTTATGACAATTAATTGAGATAATTTTGTTATTAAGGTGCCTTATCACAGTACCTGGCACCCAATAAATGCAGTTTCCATTGTCATTTTGTGTCATCCCAAGTAGTGCAGAGAAAACAAATGAATAAACCATTATTCTTGTCTTCAAGGAGTTTGTCAAAAAGTAAGAAGAATAAAGTGGATATAACAAGACAAATGCCATAGGAGTAGAATTACTAAAATGCTGTGAGAGTTCAGAGGTTTGGAACATGGTAGCTGAAGTTAGAATTTTTTATCTAATTGTTACATGTGTGATTTTGTTAATGCTGAGGTCTAAGAACATAGTTTTAAAACTGGGAGGGAAATTATGTTGTCGTTTCCTCCTATGTCCATGGGCAGACACTACTTTTTGATCTCAGATATGGCCTCAAAATTTTTCTGGACCTACAGCTTCAGATAATCATAACTAATCAAATGGAGTTGTCCTTAAAATAGAGTATGTGCCTAGAGTATAACACATCTGGGAGAACATGAAGAAGAAGGGGATGTAGGCTAACAGTGCCAAATAACAGAAGTAAAAGAGATAGAAAAGTATCATATTTTGAAGAAAGTCATCACTGGTGAATTTTGAGAGACAAGTTACATAAAATTTGATCTATAGTAAAAAGCATAGGAGTTGGAGTTTAGATAGGGTTAATGAGTGTTGAAACTGTGTGCATGAAGGAATTTTGAGACTAAATTTGGATGAATAATCTAAATAAGTCTTGAAGTTAATCATGAATAAAGGCAGTAATAAGAACCAGCTACATGCTGAAGGGAAATGACCAAGGACATAGTATATTATAACAAGAAAGAGAATTCGTTTACATGTTGACTTCCACTGGTACTAGATTGTGACACCTGAAAGTCAAGGAAGTATATCTCATCTTCTTGGAATCCTAGCACCTAGTACAGAGTACAAAGCATTGAATAAATGGATGAATAAATGAGGGAATGTATGGTAATCATCAAACAAGTGAACATACGCCATATACTTGAAAACAGGTTGAAGATACCACCTAAAAGAAATTATACTGGAATTAAAAAGAAGTGTTGAAAGCTGAGTTTCCCTTGAGTAAATTGTGCCCTCCTTTTCCTGAGATTAAATTGGTAATTAATCTTATTGAGCACTCATTATTATCTCAGTCAAAGGTTCTTATCCATGGCTACAAATTAGAAACATCTGAGTAGTTTAAAAAATATCCCAGTCCCCTGGCTACACCCCAGATCAATCGTGTAATCCCAGCACTTTGGGAGGCGGAGGTGAGAGGATTGCCTGAGTCCAGGGGTTTGAAACCAGCCTGTGCAACCTGGCGAGACTTCATCTCTACAATAAATCAAAAAATTTGTCAGATGTGGTGGCGCACCCCTGTAATTCCAGCTACTTGGAAGGCTGAGGCAGAAGGATTGCCTGAGCCCAGCAGGTCAAGGCTACTGTGGAGCATGCCACTGCATTCCAGACTGGGTGACACAGTGAAACTACAAATAATAAAAAAAGTGTATACACACACACACACACACACACACACACACACACACACACACACACAGTAGAGACACGGTCTCGCCAAGTTGCCCAGGCTGGTCTCAAACTCCAGGCAAACAATCCTCTCGCCTGGATACTATATGTGTGTGTGTGTGTGTGTGTGTGTGTGTGTTTATCCCGGTTGCCTGACTACAACCAGATCAATCAAATCAGAATCTCTGGGGGTATAGCCAAGTATTTTTAAAGGCTCCTCAGGTAATTTGTGCTGTTAAGATTGAGAACCACTGGTTGAGTATGAGCTAAGACAAAAATTACGTTGTAATTTCACCTCTAATTTTTCCTATGACACATGAGTTAATTCCATAACATAAGTTAATTCCATTGTTGTCTAAGAATATACTTTGTATAGCTTACATCCTTCAAAATTTATTGGGATTTGTCGTTTTCAACAAAATTTAGTTTATATTGATAAATGTTCCATGTGTATTTGAAAAGAATGTGTTTTCTGTTGTCGGATAGAATGCTCAGTCAAGTCTAGTTTGTTGGTTATGTTATTCAAGTGTACTTTATACTATTGTTGCTTTTCTGATTATATTGAGAGAAGAGTGTTGAAATCCCTGAGTATAATTATGAATTTGAATATTTGCAATTCTATCAGGTTTTGCCCTGTGGATTCCGAGGTCTTTTATTAGGTACATAAACATTTATGGTTGTTTTCTCCTGTTATTTAATTGACTAATGTATCATTACTAAATATTTTTCTTTTTCCATGTTAATATTCTTTGTCCAAAAATCTACTTTGTCTCCTTCAAATTTAGTCTCATCATCTTTATTTCCACTAAAGTTAACATGGTATATCTTTATGAAATCTTTTACTTTTATCCTATTTGTGCCTTTAAAACTGACATGTATTTCTTGTAGGCAGCACAGAATTGTGTCTGGCATTTTTATCCAATCTGCCATCTCTGACTTTAAATTGAGGTGTTCAGACCAGTTACATTTAATGTCTTTATTGCTATAGTTTGGTTTGTGTCTAGTATTTTTCTATTTATCTCATCTGTCCTCTGCTCCTTTTTCCTATTTTCTGCCTTCTTTTGATTAGTTAAGTATTTTTTTAATTTCATTTTATCTTTTTGCTTTGTTATTTTGGTGATTGGTCTAGGATTTATGGTGTACCTCTTTAACTTATTGCAGTCTACCTTCAAGTAATCTTATACCTTACACCTTACTCCTTACAATGGCATGCCCATTCTCTCTTTCTGGTCTTTATTTCATTGTTGCCACACATTTTGCTTTTATACATGTTATAAACTTTATAATATATTATTTATTATTTTGTTTAAATAGTCAAATTTCTTTTTAAAAGTTGTAAATAAAAAGACTTTTTCATACATTTATCATTTTGTTGCCATTTCTGGCCCTCTTCATTCTGTTTTGTAGATACATATTTTTATCTGGTATTATTTTCCTTCAGCATGAAACACTTTCTTTAATATTTCTTATAGGACAAGTCTGCTAGTAGTAGATTATTCTGACTTTTGTAGATCTGGAAAATGTCTTTATTTTGCCTTTGAAAGATATTCTTGCCAGATATAGAATTTTACCTTGATTTTTTTTTCCAGTATATTAAAGGTGTTCTTCCACTCTCTTCTTGCTTGCATTTTTTCCAGTGAGAAATCTGAAGTCATTATTATCTTTTTTCCTCTGCATACAGCATCCCTTTTATTTTTTACTGCCTCTAAGATTTTTACATTTTCACTGGCTTTAAGCAGTTTTATTATAATGCGCAGTGGTGTAGTTTTCTTCATTTTTCTTGTGCTTGAAATTGATCTATCTTATTGGTTCTTTGAATTTATAGTTTTCATCAAATTTATAAATTTTTAGCCATTATTTCTTCAATCTTTTGCCTCCTTTCTCTCTTTTAGAGACTTCAATTTTCTATCTATTAGTCACTTGAAATTGTCCCACTATTCTCTGATACTCTGTTCATTACTTATAATTCATTTTTTCCATGTGTTTTATTTTGGATAGTTTACTGCTATGTCATGAGGTACACTAAAAATTTTTTCTGCAATATCTAATCTACCTTTAATTCTTTCCATCATATTTTAAACTTAAATGTGTTAGTTTTCATTTTCAGAATGTCTATTTGGGTGTTTTTCTTTTTCTTTTTTCTTTTATTTTAAAGATGTGGAGTAGAAGTCAGGATTAGGTACATAAGTAGTCTATGTGCAGGTGAAGTTTGGGCCCCTCACTGGTCCTCACTTCCCCTGGTTTAGGATCAGATACCCTTAGTGATGTTATGTGCCCTCCTCCTCCCCTGGCAGTGTCCCATCTCTGTGTAATTTTTTGAACATGTGGAATACAGTTATAATGTCTATTTAAATGTTCTTTTCTGCTAACTCTAACATCTGTATCAGGCCTGGCTTACTTTCAATTGTTTGTTTTATCTCCTCAATATAGTTCATGATTTATGCTTTTTAAATTCATTGTAATTTTTAATTAGTTACTAGCCAAACATTGTAGATTTGACCTTGTTTGATGCTAAACATTTCTGTATTTCTATAAATATTCTTCACATAGCTTTGGGACATAGTTAAGGTACTTGGAAACAACTTGATCCTTTTGGGTCATGCTTTCAAGTTTTGTTTCAGGACTTTATCTAGGTCTAATTATTCGCCACTTCTGTATACTCTACCCAGTGCCCCATAAATTTTAAAGTTTTCTAGTGTGGCTGGTGAGAACAAGCATAACTTCTTGCCCTTCATTCATCGAAAACACTGTTAGCTCTAGTCCTTTTGTGTGATTCTCTATCTGACCTTGAGTAGTTTTCTTATATATACATGCTCTGATCAGTCCTCAGTTGAATGCTAAATGGAGATCTCTGTAGATATCTGAAGTTTTGCCTCTGTAGCTCTCTCCTGTACTCTCTTCTGCAAATTCTATTTACCTCAGTCTCCCTAGATGCTCAACTCCATTTTCTCAATGCATTTTACCCAAGAAGATCTCCCAAGGCAATAAACCGGGGCAATCTTTGGGCTCACCTCATTTGTTTCCTATTATTTAGAATGAACGGTCCTTCATTGCTGGATTTCTGAATCTTCAATGTCTCATATAGTTGAAACATTTTTTGGCTGTCTCAGCTATGAAGGTAAATCTGGTATGTATTTCTTTTGCTCCATATTGTCCGTAACAGAACAATTAATTATGTGTGTACAGTTCAATTATTTATATTTCTGTGCAATCACCATCCAGAAAAACAATAAAACTATGTATATGCGTATATAACTTATTCTTAAACATGTTAAGAGAAGAACAGGGAAAAAATATGGATTTACACAGCCATTTATTATTATATAATTTCTTTTTACCAGCATTCATTTTTTTTCTTGTGGATTTTATGTGCTTTGTGGTGTCACTTGCTTTTAGCATGAAGAAGTTTTTTTGTAAATTATTTCTTTTTAGCTATATCTGCTAGCAATAAGCATTTACAGTTTTAAACCCATGAATATATTTATTTTGCCTTCATTTTTAATAGATAGTTTTGCTGGATATAAGATCATTTGCTTGCTTTTTTCGTTCATCACTTTGAATATGTCATTGCATCCAATTAAATTGTGGCCTCCATTATTTCTAATGAGAAATCTGTTGATGATATTACTGGGGCTCACTTGTATGTGATGAGTTGTATTTCTCTTTTTGCTTTAAATACTTTCTCTGTCATTGGTTTCCAGAATTTATCAGCATTTATGGCTGTCCTTGCATTTATCATGCTTGCAGTTCATTGAGCTTCTTGGATGTCTAGGTTAATTTTTTAAATCAAATTTTGTAATTTTTAAGTCATTATTTCTTTGAATACTTTTTCTGCTCCTTTTTATCTCTTCTCTCATTGTATATTCATTATGTGTATATTTGTGGGCCTAATGGTTTCTCACCTTTTTCTGAGGCTCTGTTCAATTTTCTTTATTCCTTTTTTCCTGTGGCTCAGACTAGAAAACCTTAATTGATTTACCTTTAAGTTTCTTGATTTTTTCTTCTGTCTGCTCACATCGATTGTTGATCTCCTCTCTTGAATTTTGTACTTCACTTATACTTTTCAACTACAAAATTTCTATTTTTCTGTTTCACAATTTCTACCTCTTTATTAATATCCTGTATTTGCTGAGACATTGTCAACACACCTCCTTTCCTTCTTTAAGCATGGTTTTCTGTGGTTCTTTGTATTTATAATGACTAGTTTAAAGTTTTGTTTATTAAATCTGACATCTGGGCCATCTCACTAGCAATTTCTGTTACTTTTAATTCCTGTGCACGGGTCACACACTCCTGTTTCTTTGCATATTTCATAATTTTTTGAATAACATATTGTATTTTTTCATGAGCTCTCTGTTCTGCTATCTGCCTCCATTGGTGTTATTTCCTGCTATTAAAATCCACTAACTGTTGGATAAATGCTCTATTGTTTTTGGCAATGTCCTGAGGCATAAATTACTTCACAATCTGATCCAATTAAATTTGGCCCCTTCGCAGTAATAGATATTGAAGTCAAACTCTGGAGTTTCTTCTGACTCCAAGAGAATGCTTGCTAGCTCTCTGTCTCTTTCTATGATCTCTAGAAAACTAGCAGGGTTTTTTTGTTGCTCTCATGGATTTACCAGACTGTTCTTAATGTTTACCACCATAAACTCCACTGTTTTTGAGATTGTCCTTAGGCTTGAACTTACCACCTTCTGTTCCAAATAAAGTCAGTTTTGTTGGGGAGAGCTTTGAAGCTCTCTATACTTATACTCAGTCTCCCTCCTGGACAAAATCACTGCACCACTGTTCTGATGCTTGGGGTAGGGACAACGGACTCCTCTTAGAGTGAAATTCCTGCTTTATGAGCTGAGCACTGGGTAGTGGCAGTAGCCTCTGGTCTTGGTTTACCTCTGCCAATGCAGAGCCTGCACTCTATGAGCACACTTGGGCAAGGGATATTAAGACCCCAGTATTTTGGGCCTGTCATGCTTGATATTTCCACCCAACAAGTGGTGGCTGGGTTGAAAAAGGGAGCTCAGGGCCTCTTGCAGTCACTCATTGTGAATTTAGGCTCTGTAACACGGAGCTTGAAGGGACTAAAAAATACTAAGGCTGCTGCTTCCCATCCTGGAAAGAAATCATAGCCCTTGACTAGGAGATGGAGGAAGAGGAAACAATGTCTTCTCGGCCACACCTACCCAGATTATAGCTCTAATCACACTGACTTTGACAGAGGAGAAATGAAGCAGGTTGAAGCTCAAGTGCCACAGAATTTCTCACTGAAATTTATATTTTCTTATAAATGTTTCTTCATTTGTTCTATGCCCTGAGAGAAATTTTCAGAGGCTTTAAGTAGTTGTTTTAAAATAATTTTCACCAGTGGTGGTTATTTTTATGGGGAGAGAGTCTGTAAAGTGCCTCGGTGTCACGGCCTGTGTTCCCGCTATGCAACGTTCTCTTAGTAGTGCTTTCATGGTTTGTCTTTTTCTATTGTTTTACTTTTAGGCTACTGATGTGCATTTCTTGTAAACATACTTAGAAAGTCTTTTCCCACTCC
>CAUYQG010254393.1:0-20877 GCA_963574415.1 Tarsius wallacei
ACACCACATTCCCTGAAAAACAGAATTAAAGAAGGGGAGGGAAAGGGGGAGAGAAAAATCTGCACAAATTAAGAAAACCAAAAGCAGAATATGGGACTTTCACAGACCCCTGGGAGCGTAGACACTGAGAAAACAGACATCAGAATGAAAACAATGAAGAACCCCCAGAATGACTGGTCTCAAACTACAAACTCAGATATCAAGACATTAATAGAAAGATTAAAAATATTTGAGGAGAGACAAGAGGAAAAAAGGAGTTGATAACTGAGATAACAGTAGTAAAGAATACAGTGAATGAAATAAATAACAAACTGATAAGCATGGAAAGTAGAATTAGCCAAGCAGAAGAAAGAATCTCAGAGCTTGAGGACCAAAATATAAAACTAACCCAAACTGTCAAAAATGTAGAAAAGATGCTTAAAGAGACAAAACAAAACCTTCAAGAGAGGAGTGATGGCTTCAAGAGACCAAACTTAAGAGTAATTGTACTTCCTGAGGCAGAAAGAGAAACAGAGACCACCCTGAAACAAACATTCCATAAAATTATTCAAGAAAACATCCCTCATCTCATCAGTGATGTGAAAATTCAAACACATGAGACAACAAAGGAGAAGAACAACTCCCAGACACATAATAATTCACCTAAACAAAATAGATATAAAAGTAAAAATCCTAAAGACAGCAAGAGAAAGAGGTCAGACTACCTACCATGGAAGACTAATTAGAATAGCAGCAGATTTATCTACAGAAACCCTTCAGTCTAGAACTTGGAGCCCTATCTTCACAGTTCTAAGAGAAACAATTTCAACAAAGAATAACCTACCCAGCCAAGCTAAGCTTCATCAGTGAGGGAAAATAAAACTCTTTCCCAGATATCCAATCCCTAAGAACTTATGCTGCCACCAGACCACCTCTACAAGAAACACTTAAGAAAGTACTAAACACAGAAGAAAAGGAAAAAAGAACAACAATGTTCTTCACAAGAGTACAGAAAAAAGTTTAAAAACACACATGAACCAACCCAAAAACCAAAAGAAAGACAACAAACAAACAGGAACAACAACAACTCTATAAGAACCTCATGATAGGGATCAACTCTCACATTTCAATAATTAGCCTGAATGTGAATAGACTAAATGCACCACTGAAAAGACATAGGAGGGCAAAATGGATAAAATATAACCAGGCAAGAATATATTGACTCTAAGAGACTCTCACTAGAAAGGGCACTCACAGACTCAAAGTAGGAGGATAGGCAGCAAAATTTCAGGTAAATGAAAAACAAAAGAAAGGAGGAATTGCAATCTTAATCTCAGACAAAATACCCTATAAGCTACCAAAAATTTTTAAAAATACAGAAGGCTGCTACGTAATGATAAAAGTTTCAATCCATCAACAAGAAATATTCATCCTAAACATATATGCACCCAACATAGGAGCACCGACTTTCATAAAGCAGCTTCTAGGTAAACTCAAAAAAGATATTGACTCTAACACTATCATAGCTGGGGACTTGAATACCCCACTCACAACCCTAGACAGGTCATCAGGACAAAAAATCAGCAACGAGATTGGGAACCTCAATGTGACTCTTGACCAAATTTACTTAATTGATACCTACAGAACACTCCACCCAACAAACACAGAATATACATTATACTCTTCACCATACTCTAAGATCCACCACATCCTTTGCCATAAATCAAGCATAAACAAATTCCAAAGGTTGAAATTTTGCCATGCACCTTCTCGAATCACAGTGGAATAAAAATAAATATCAACACCAACAAGGCTCCCCAAAACCCCACAAAGACATGGACACTAAACAACATGATGATAAACAACTCCTGGGTCAAAATGGAACTCAAAACAGAGATTAAAAGATACCTGGAAACAAATGAAAATGAAGAAACATCTTACCAAAATTTCTGGGATGACATGAGAGCTGTAGTCAGAAAGGAATTCATATCTCTACAAACGCACATGAGGAAAATGGAAGGATCACAAATTAACAGCCTAACAAGTCATCTAAGGAAGCTGGAAAAGCAAGGCCACCAAAACCTTAACTTCAGCAGAAGAATCCAGATCACCAAAATAAAAGCCCAATCTGGGATATAGAAGACAAAAAGATAATACAAAAAACCAACAAAACAGAATCTGGTTCTTTGAACGGATAAACAAGATTGATGGTCTCCTAGCTAAACTGACCAAGAAAAAGAGAGAAAAAGCCCAAATAAACACACTCAAAAACACAAAAGATGAAGTCACATCTAACCCTGAAGAAATACAAAAGATCATTAGAGACTACTATGTACACTTGGATGGAAACAAACTTGAAAACTTTAAGGAAATGGAGGACTTTCTGACATCACACAACCTTCTTGAAACAAGAAGAAATCGAGACCCTAAATAGACCAATAACAATCAAGGAAATTGACTATGTAATAAGAAAACCACCTACAATATAAGCCCTGAACCAGATGGCTTTCCAGCAGAATTCTACAAGACATATAAGGGAGGGATTGATACCAATCCTACTAAAAATATTACAGGTTATTGAGAAGGAGGGAACTCTCCCCAAATCATTCTATGAAGTTAACATCACATTGATACCCAAGCCAGGAAAAGACCCAACAAAGAAAGAGAACTACAGGCCAATATCTTTGATGAAGATAGATGCTAAAATTCTCAGCAAGATCCTAGCAAATCAGATTCAACAACACATCTCAAAAATCATTCATCATGACCAAGTAAACTTTATCCCGGGGATGCAAGTCTAGTTCAACATTCATAAGACCATAAATGTAATTAAATACATCAACAGACATCAAAATAAAAACTACATGATTATATCGTTAGATGCAGAAAAAGCTTTTGATAAAATCCAGCACTCCTTCTTGATAAAAACCCTCGAACATCTAGGCATACGAGGAACACAATGGAAAATTACATAGCCATAAAAATGAACAAAATCATGAATTTTGCAGCAAACTGGTTGGAATTAGAGTTTATAATATTGAGTGATCTTTCACAGAAACAAAGATCTGAGTATCACATGTTCTCACTCATAAGTGGACCTTGAACAACTACTGTAATACTATAAGAAAAGGATTGTCAGTGGTGGGAAACTACGGGGTGGGGAGGGAGTGGCAGGGAAGTGGGATTAACAGTAGTCAATATCTGTCTGGGGAAGGTGAGGAACACCTCATCAACAAGGGTACCTGCGCAATGAATATTTGTATACCTAACACTTAACTGTACTCCACAATTTTAAAATAAAAAACATTAATTTAAAAAGAAAAAATATTAATAAGGCAAAAAATACTTTAAAATACAAATAAAATAGATAAACATATGCCAGGTATGCAGTGAGTCAATACATAGAGAGGGAAAATTAAATAATATTATGGAATAAAAAGGAATACATTTTTAAATACCAAAGAGTTACCATTTGTATCCTTATTACAAGTGAGAAAATTTGGGCTTTGGAATACATCCTGCCCTAAGGAATAAAGTTTATAGGATGTTATAAAATTTGAGCATGGGTCAGTCTACTCCAGAGTCAGTACATTTAAGCTCTATGTCCTGTATCATTTCCCCTCACAGCACACAAAAGTTTTAAAATGCAGCTCATCAATTCTAACTAAATTTGTATAGTTCACCCTTTCACATCTTGAGTACTTTTCAACTAACTTTCTAACATATTGTCAAGCTGTTCTGTCCTCTCTAACAGAATAGGTAGCATTTTGCCTGGGAGAGAAAATTGAGACAACCAGATGTTAATTCAATCTCCTTACATAAATGCCTCAAAAATATATCTTTATACATGCATTCATTTTTATTCATGTAATTTTATTATTTTATTCATATATTTATGATATACCTACAGACATTAATTTTCTCAGCCCAAAATACCAGATTAATATTCTTGACCTTCCTTTATCCTCTGGCCAGTCACAGCAAGTGGAATGGTTAGCTGATCAAAGCTGTTAAATTAAGGGTATTGCCAATAAGTATCTATTAAAAATAAATAAAATATTTCATTCAAGTTGAGAGTTCAGAAATATATACATATATATAATATATAAACAAATAGCACTTGTGAGAGAGGAGAAAGGAAGAAATCAAATAGGCAGAGAGATTACAGTGGATCCAGGTAAAAATTTCTATTGCAAGCCCCACAGACTGGAGTGAGAACACCTGTTTCCAGGTCCATGGACTGCCCCTTTTGGCTGCCCTTGATTGGCCTTTTCCAAACCCCTCCCAATTGGTGCATTTTAATCCCACACCATGGTTTCTCTCTTTGATTGATGCTACTGCCACTCAATCAGCATGTTCTCAAGATTACATAAACCCCTGACTACAGAGGCATCATCAGCAACCCTCTTTCAGTTACTCTCCCACTGCCAGAGACTTTCCTATCTTCTAATAAATTCTGACTTACTCACCAGTGTCTTCATCCCTCATTCTTCCTGGGCATGAGACAAAAACCCCAAACTGCTAAGCTAGAAGAGTTTCTGAGCTAGAAGAGCTGCACACACCAGACTGGAAGAGCCAGACCCCCCAAGCTGAGAGAACTTCAACACTCCTTTGGGGCCTGGCTTGCCACCCCACCAAACTGATATAGCTGTAACAATTCTTGAGGGCTGACTTGCCAGCCCACCAAACCAGCAAAGCTGTGAACACTTCTTGAAGCTCAGTTCACTAACCCCCAAACTAAGAGAGCTGTAACATTCCTTGGAGCTTTGCAGCTGTTGGCATCCCCACATTCTTGTGTGCTACCATGGTTCCCCTATCTGGATGCCATTGCGTTCTTCGCCACCATATGAATTTTAGACTGACAGTGCAGTTCTGGGAACTGCAACATTCCTTGGGGGCCCAGCTCACCAACTCACAGGACAAAAAAACTGCACCAATTGGAAATGAAATTACCTGTTTAATCATCTCTCCACCAGGATAGACTTCAAACATTTTAAGAATGGATGCCATGTCTTCTTTTCCTCTTAAATCCCTAGAGGTTAGTATGTTAAGTGACGAAGGCTGCACACTTGGGTTCATTTAGTGTGCAGATAAATAATCTTACATATCAGTGTGATTTGAATGATGGTATAGCTATCTTAAGAAAGAACCAAACTGAATTTCTGGAATTGGAAAACTCACTACAGAAAATTTAAAATGCAGTTAGAAACCTTAAGAATAGACTATACCAAGCATAAAATAGAATTTCTGAGCTTGAAGATAAGTCAGACAAAAATAAGAAAAAATAACGTTGAAAAATAAACAAAGCCTTTGAAAAATATGAGATTTTGTAGAGCGACTGAATCTATGACATATTGGTATTCCTGAGAAAGAAGAAGAGGAAGGAAGTAATTTGGAAAATATATTTTAGCATATAATTTGGAACTCAAACAATGAAGAGCTCCCATAATGACTGGTCAGACCACAAATCCAGACATCAAGGTATTGATGGAGAGGATAAATAATAATCATGAAAGGCAAGAAGAAAGAATGAAAGAGTTAATACCAGAGATGATGGCAATAAAGTGCACAATCAACAAAATAAATAACAAAGTGACAAGCATAGAAAGTAGAATTAACAAAGCAGAAGAAAGAATCTCAGAGCTTGAATAGTGAAATAAGAAACTAGCCCAAATGGATAAAAACATAGAAGGAAGCTTACAAAGACAGAACAAGAAATGTATTATATTAAGGTTATCTAAAAAGGCCGAATTTCTACATGATTGACATTCCTGAGGGAGAAAGGAGACAGAGAACAACTTGGAACAAACATTTCATGAAGTTATGCAAAAAAACTTCCCTCATCTCATCACAGACATGACAAACCAAATACAAGAGATTCAAAGAACCATTGGAAGGCATCAAATCAGAAGACCAACTCCTAAACGACACAGTAATTTGCTTACACAAAGTAGGTATAAAACAAATCCCAAAGTCAGCAAGAGAGAAAAATTAGACTACCTACTGGGGAGGATCAATTAGAATCTCAGCAGACTTATCTACAAAAACACTACAAGGTAGAAGAGACTGGAGTCCAATCTTCAAAGGTCTCAAAGATAAACAATTCCAATCCAAACTTTTCTACCCAGTCAAGATAAGTTCCATCAGCAAGGAAGACTTAAAATCCTTCCCAGACATCTAATCCCTAAAAGATTATGCTGCTTCCAGACCAGCTTTACAGGAAATGCTAAGAAGGCATTAAGCACAGTAGAAAGAAAAAGCAGAATGACCACACACGTTCCAGGAGAACAGGAAAACGCAGAATCAACAGAGAATACATCATGACTACAAACTTGAAAACACACACATACATCCCCCAAATTTAAAAAAAAACAAGCAAAACAATTTTATAAAAGCATCATGACAGGGATAAACTCTCACATTTCATTAGTCAGTCTGAACATGAGTGGACTAAATGAACCACTGAAAAAACATAGAATGGCAAACTGGATAAAAAAGCATGGCTCAACAAGCTGCTGCCTACAGGAAATACATCTCACTTCAAAGGACTCAAAAGTTAAAAGATGGAACACAAACATTTAGCGAATGGAAAACAAAAGAATGCAGGATCAGACAAAACAATATCAGACAAAACAACCTTCAAACTATCAAAAATTTAAAAAAGATACTGAAGAAAATTACATAATGAGAAAAGGTTCAAGCTATCAACAAGAAATAACCATCCTAAACATATGTACACACAACACAGGAGCACCAGGATTTATAAAGCAACTACCAAGTTAACTAAAAGGAATATTGATGCTAACACTGTCATAACTAGGTACTTCAATATCCCACTAACAACCCTAGATAGATCAAAGTAAAAAACAAGAAGGTCCAAAACCTTAATTTGACTCTTGACCAAATGGACTTAATAGATACTTACAGAGAACTCCACCCAACAACAACAGATTATACATTCTACTCATCACCACTTGGAGCACACTCCAAGATTGACCTAGACCATAAATCAAGCATACACAAATTCCATAAGATTGAAATACTATCAAGACCAGGGAAAATGGCAGTGCAGCCAGTCAGACTGCACAAGTTGTTGTATGTGTGAGTGAATGTATGAATGATTTTACATGCATATCTATAAGTAGGTGAACAAGAGGCTGACTGAATAGGGTCTCGACAGCTAGGGGCCAGGGCTTTCCTGGTGAACCCACTGATGCTGCAGTCACTCTGCTTGGACCGTAGCACTTCCTGAAGAGCAGAAGCTGAATGCCAATTTCTAAAACCAGCAGAGCTTTTCCTGGGAAGAACTGCTGGAGTGATTGCTGTTCCTATCACTGTAGCACTGAACTGGATGCTGGCAGCAAGGGCTGTGGCAGGAGTGCAGCAAGGGAGCCAGAGGCAGGGTCTGGAGGACGGAGTGGGAAGAGGTCACACTGAGTCTGAACTGGGCTCCAGATCCCCGCCACCAGGAGCTGAGATCTGGAGACTGTGGTACTTGCTGGGGAGGGTGCCATCCCTCCCACCCCCATTTGCAGCAGGAACAGCAGCTGGTAAAGAAACAGAGCAGCCACTCTAAAACCTGGGTAGAGAAGTGCTCCAGAGTAGCCTCTGTAGAATGGCAGACCTGAATCTTGAAACCAGGGAGTGATCTCTGCATTACATTGGGGCTTCTCTTTGTGACCTCAGAGAGCATTGCTTCCAGTGCTCTGTTTGGTAACAGCAGATGCAAAGCTCCAGATGATCCAAACCCACCCTGAACCAGCTGCTGGGTGATAGACACAGACAGTGGATCTGAACAAGAAGGAGGCTAGCGAATGCCTAGCTGACTGCTCCTGCCCCAGCAACAAGAAAAAGAGATCAGGAGGGCAAGGTAGAGGCCAAAGACCCCATTCCTTCACTGTGAACTGAATGCTTTGGGAATTGTGACCAGGCTGTGAGAGGAAGGAACGGGATGAGAGGCCAGAATATGCTAAGTCAAGTTATCTGACCCCCCTATCCTCCTGTGATCACACACTGCCTATTCAGGCAGCAGGGGGTGAAGGTTCTAACGTGTTAAGTTTCCACAGCAAAGAAGGAACGGGCAGTAACAGACCTGCAGTCACAGAACCTGCCACAAGAGGGAGCCCCCTCAAAGAGAAATACTAAAGTTGAGAATTCTCTATCTAAAGGTTTTGGGAGTTGGTTGGTTTGTCTCATTAGTTTGCTTTGGTTGTTGGTTGGTATTCTGTCTTCTTTCCTCCTTCTATTTATCTTTCTTCATTTTTTCCCTGTTTTTTTTTCTTTTTCTCTTTTTCTTCTTTCCTTTTTTCTTTTCCTTCTTTCCTCTCTTCTTTCTCATATACCCTGTCTGGGACCCAGGGACAATACAAGCATGCCCTCTATAAGGTTATATTGTGTGGAGAGGGAGAGTGAGTCCTACCAGGCCTGTTTACCAGATAGCAAGCACTATGACCCTCCAGTAGGTTCTGAATCCTTGTGGCTCCTCCCTCACTCCTTAGTAATGCTAAAAAATGTAAAGTGATAGCACAACATCCCACCCCAAGTCCTATTTCATAATTGAACAAACCCAGAGTCCTGGCTCAGGGAAGGACAAAAGGTAGAACAAATATCAGAAGTGAATGCTGCTCCATTTCCCACTGAGCAATTTAATTAAAGGGAAAGATAAGAGAACTTCTACAAATGAAGAAAAATCACTGGCAACCTTCAGATCCTCAACAAAGAGTCAATATCCAAAAGAACAGCCACTGGGGCACAAACAATGGCTATCTCCAAGAACAATAGTATCCAGAAAGTACTTACAGAGATCAGAGAATTGTTAGATAGAATGAATAAAAATCAAGAAATGCAAGGGCTTGATCTAAATGAAATTGCAACAGAGCTGGACAGACTCAAAAAGTATATTTAGAAATAACAGAAAAAAAGAACTCTATCTAAGAAATAAATAACAACTGACAACCATGGGAAGCAGAATTGGCCAAGCAGAAGAAAGAATCTAGAGTTGGATAACTAAAATATAGAATTAACCCAATCTATTAAAAAATATGGAAGAAAAATATCAGAAGAAAGAAAAAAAAAACTCTCTAAGAGATGTGCAATTTTATTAAGAAGCTAAACCTACATCTGATTGAAATACTTGAAGTAGGAAGAGAAACAGAAAAACCCCTGCAACAAACATTCCATGAGGTCATTCAAGAAAACTTTCCTCATCTGGCCAAAAAAGATTACCATACAAGCACAAGAGATTCAGAAATGACCTGCAAGACAGCTTATGAGGAGACCAACTCTTAGAAACATAATAATTCACCTACACAAAGTAGTAATAAAAGAAAAATGTCTAAAGGAAGCAAGGGGAAATGGTCAGAATACCTACCAGGGCAGATAAATCAGAATTGCTATACACTTATCTGCAGAAACACTAGAGGCCAAAAGGAATTGGTTCCAATTGTTAATGTTCTCAAATATAAACAATTTCAATCAAGTATTCCTTACCCTGCCAAGCTAAGCTTCATTAGTGATGGAGAATTAAAATCTTTCCCAGAAATCAAATCCCTAAAAGAATATGCTGCTTCTAGACCAGCTATACAGAGGACACTTAAAAAGGTGCTGTGCACAGAAGAAAAAAGAAGCAAAAGAAATACCATATACTCTGAAAGATCACAAACAAACACAGAAACAGAAGAATACATAGCACACTGCAAAAATGAAAAAACACATATATATGAACACAAAACTAAACAAAAACAAAACAGCCCTATAAGGTCATTATGACAGGGACAAACTCTCACATTTCAAGAAACAACCTGAATGTGAATGGACTAAATGCAACATTGAAAAGACATAGAATTGCAAACTGGATTTAAAAAAAAAATCCAATAATTTGCTGTCTCAGGGATACACATCTCATCACAAAGGAAGCCCGCAGACTCAAATTTAGAGGATGGAAAACAAATTTTCAGTTGAACAGATCACAAAAGAAGATAGAAGTTGTGATCTTAATATCAGACAAAACAACCTTTAAGTTATCAAAACTTTAAAAGATATGGAAAGACTCTACATAATGATAAAAGGTTAAATTCATCAACAGGAAATATCCATCCTAAACATATACGCACCCAACACAGAAGCACCAGCTTTTATAGAGCAGCTACTAAGTAAACCAAAAGAAAAAAAAAGTGTTGATTCTAACACTGTCATAGCTGGGGACTTGAAACCCCCACTAACAAACCTGGATAGATCATCAAGGTGAAAAATCGACTAAGAGATCTGGAACCTCAACTTGATCTTAACCAAATGGACTTAATAGACTCTCCACCCAACAACCACAGAATATACATTCTACTCATTACTACATGGAACATGCTCCAAGATCAACCACATCCTTGGACATAAATCAAGTATAAACACATTTTATAAGGTTGCAATACTGCCATGCACCTTCTCAGACCACAGTGGAATAAAAATAAATATCAACATCAACAAAACTCCCCCCAAACCCACAAAGACATGGACACTAAACAACCTGTTACTGAATGACTCCTGAGTCAACACAGAAATCAAAACAGAAATTAAAAGATTCCTGGAAAAAAGTGAAAATGAAGAAACATGTTTCCAAAACTCCTGGGATGCTATGAGAGCCTTATTAAGAGGAGACTTTATATCTATACTAACACACATAAGAAAATAGAAAGAGAAAAAGTTGACAACCTGGCAAATCACCTAAAGGAGCAGGAAAGGAAGACCACCAATACCTTAACTTCACCAGAAGAATCCAGATAATCTAAGTAAAAGCCCAAATACAGGACATGGAAGACAAAAATATTATAGAAAAAGAAATCAACAAAACAAAAAGCTAGTTCTCTGAAGGGATAAACAAGATCGACAGACCCCTAGCCAGAATGATCAAGAAAAAGAGAGAGAAAGCCAAAATAAACACAATCAGAAATGCAAAAGATCAAATCACAGCTGACTCCAAAGAAATACAAAAGATTATCAGAGATTCCTATGCACACCTGTATGGAAACAAACTCGATAACCTAAATGAAATGGAGGACTTTCTGACATCATACAATCTCCCAAAGTTGAAATGAAAAAATTAAGACACTGAATAGACCAATAACAACCCAGGAAATTGACTCCATCATAGGAAAACTGCCTACCAAGGGTGGGGGGCGGGGGTGGGAGGGAAGCCCTGACCAGAAGACTTCCCAGCAAAATTCTACAAAGCATAAAAGAAGGTGCTGATACTAATCCTATTGAAAGTCTTCCAGGCGATTGAGAAAGATGGAACTCTCTCCTCCAATCATTTTATGAAGCTAACATCACACTGATACACAAACTGGGCAAAGACCCAACAAAGAAAGAGAATTACAGGCCAGTACCCCTGAAGAACATAGATGCAAAAATTAACATGACTCTAGCAAATTGAATCCAACAACACATCTCAAAAATCATCCACCATGGCCAAGAAGGTTTCATCTGCTGGATGCATGGATGATTTTACATATGCAGGAACATAAACATAATTAAATACATCAAAAGATTTAAAACTAAATCCACATGGTTATATCATTAGATACAGAAAAGGCTTTTCACAAAATCCAGCATTCATTCTTGATGAAAACCCTTGAACACCTAAGTATAGAAGGAACATGCCTCAAAATAGTAAGAGCCATACACAATAAGCTCATAGTCAGCATATTGCTAAACGGACAGAAATTGGAATCATTTTCCCTGATAATTGGAACAAGACAAGGCTGCCAACTCTCACTCACCCTGTTCAATATTGTGTTGGAAGTTTTAGAGCAATCAGACATGAAAAAAAAATGAGGGTTACCTAAATAGGAAAAGGGTAAATTAAGCTATCCTTCTTTACTGATATGATCCTATACCTGCAAAACCCAAGGGAACCTGTCGAAAAACCTCCTTGCACTGATAAAGGACTTTGGCAAAGCCTCAGGATACAAAATAAATGTGCAAAATACAGTCACATTCTTATACACCAACAACAAATAGGCAGAGAACCAAATATACAGAGCAATCCCATTCACAATAGCCACAGAAAATAAAAAATATTTTGGTATCTTCCTGACCAGAGAAATGAAAGACCTTTTACAACAAAAACTATAAAACATTGCTCAAATAAGAAAAAAAGACTCAATTAAATGGAAAAATATCCCATACTCATAGATTAGAAGAATTAACATTGTTAAGATGTCCATCCTACCCATGGCAATCTACATATTCAATGCAATACCCATTAAATTACCAGCAGCATTCTTCTCAAACCTGGAAATGATGATACAAAAATTCATATACAAACAAAAACAACCAAGAACAGCCAACACAATCCTCAGCAAAAGAAACAAAATGGGAGTATTACATTTCTATACTTTAAATTTTTCTATAATGCTATAATAATCAAAACGGCCTGGTATTGGTACAAGAACAGGCATATAGACTAATGGAACAGGATAGAGATTCTGGAAGCAAAATCTCAATTTCTCAAACAACTCATTTTTGACAAAGCATTCACCAACAACCACTGGGGACAGGAGAATCTATTCAGTAAATGGTGCTGGGAATGAAACAAGACCCCTACCTATCACCATACACAAAAATCAACTCTAAATGGATCTAAGATGTAAATGTAAAACCCCAAACATTAATAATGCTAGAAAACACAGGAGACACCCTTACAGAAATTGGAATAGGCAACCAATTCCTGATCAAAATCCCAAATGTACATGCCAAAAGAGATAAGATAGACAAGTGGGACCTCATCAAACTGAAAAGCTTCTGCAAAGCAAAAGAAACCATCAAAAGAGTGGCAAGACAGTCCACAAAATGGGGGAAAAAAATATATATATATATATAATATATATATTCCAACTGTATATCTGACAGGCCCAACATCCAGGATCTACCAGGAACTCACATGTTCCAAAAGGAAAAAAACCAAACAACCCCATTAAAGTGGGAAAATACATAGACATTTCTCAAAAGAAGACATGAGCAGCCAACAGACACATGTAAAAGTACTCAACTTCACTAATCATCAGAGGAATGCCAATTAAAACCAAATTGAGATACCATCTAATTCCAGTAGGAATGGCCATCATTAATACAAAAAACAACAACAACAACAGATGCTGATGAGGATGCAGAGAAAAGAGAATACTTCTTCACTGTTGGTGGGAGTGTAAACTAGTTCAACTCTATGGAAAACATTGTGGAGATTTCTAAAAGAACTAGAAATTGACTTTTCATACAACCCAGCAATTCCCTCTCTGGGAATGTACCCAGAAGAACACAGATCATTCTACAAAAATGATACTTACACATGCATATTCATTGCAGCAATATTCACAATAGCAAAAATATGAAACCAACTGTGCTGTCCATCGAAAATGGACTGGATAAGAATAAAAAAATGTGATACATATACACAACGGAATACTATGCAGCCAAAATGAAGGAAAAAACTTGACTTCACAGAAAGTTGGTTGGCCTTGGAGTCTATCATACTGAGTGATCTATCACAGAAACAAAGAACTGAGTACCACATGTTCTCACTTATAATTGGACTCTGAATGCTTGTCATAATACTACAAGAAAAGGATTGACTGTAGTGGGGCACTGCCAGGGGATGAAGGGGGGTCACATAAAATTAATAAAGGTACTGATCCTAAGCAGGTGAACTGAGTGCCAATCACCTGTACCTAGACCACTTTTGTACCCAATCCTGACTTGTCCCCACATCTTTAAAATATATTTTTAAAGGCCCATTCTCTAATGACTTCAGAAGACCAATTTTACATGTAATTACACACATATACTAAATGTAAAGAGATGAAGAAAAAATGTAAAATAAAAAAGAACAGGATTTGCTATTCTTGTATCAGCTAAAACAGACTTTAAACCAACAACTGTAAAAAAGGACTAAGAAATTCATTAAATAATGACAAAATAAACAACTTAATGCCACACTAAAAGAACCAGAAAAACAAGTACAAATTAAACCTAAAGCTAGCAGAGGAAAATAAATAATCAAAATCAGAGCAAAACTAAAATAAATTGAGACAAGAAAAACTATACAATGGATCAAAAAAATGAAAAATTGGTTCATTGAAAGGATAAACAAGACTGACTGATAGGCTGCTAGTTAGATTAAGGAAGTAAAAAAGAAAATCGATCCAAACAAGCAAAATCAGAAATTACAAAGGTAACATTACAACTAATCCCATAGAAATCCCAAAGATCTTTAGTGACTGCTATGAACACATCTATGCACACAAATTAGAATATCTAGAAAAAATAAATTCCTGAAAACGCACACAAAAATCAACACCATTTACAACAATAAAATAAAAATCGGGGAATACATACCTCTCAAAACAGAAAGAAATTGGAACCTTGAACCGAAGACCAATAATGAGTTACAAAATTAAATCAGTAATTAAAGTTAAAACCTATCAACCAAAAAAATCCCTGGACTAGATGAATTCACAGTGGAATTCTACCAGATGTACAAAAAAGAGCTGGTACCAATCCAAAAATTCCAGAAGGGAAGGATTTCTCCCTAACTCATTCTATAAAATCAGTATCATCCTGATACCAAAATTTGGCAAAGACACAACAATAGCAACAACAACAACCACAAGTAAACTACATGTCAATATACCTGAAGAACACAGATACAAAAATCCTAAACAAAATGCTAGCAACCTGAATGCAACAACTCATCTAAAAGATTATTCACCATGGTCAATTGAGCTTTCTTCCTGGCATGCAAATATATTTCAAGAAATGTAAATCAATAAATGTTACTCACTATATAAACAGAATTAAAAACAAAAACCATATGACTATCTCAATCAATGTAGAGAGAACATTCGATACAATTCAACATCCCTTCATGATAAAAACCCTTAACAAACTACACATCAAAGGAACATATCTCTAAAATAATAAACAATAATTAAGTACAAATGGGACGTAATTACACTAAAAAGCTTCTATACAGCAAAAGGAATAATCAACAGGGTAAATAGAGAACCTACAGAATAAAGGAAAATATTTGCAAACTATATATCCAACAAAAAACTAATATCCAGAATTTATGAGGAAATCAAATCAGCAAGAAATTAAATCATAAAATGTAGGTAAAAAACATAGATGTCCCAGTCTATGAGAAATACATAGTCAACATCATACTGAATGAGAAAAAGTTGAAAGAATCTCCCCTAACAACTAGGACAAGACAAGGATGTCCACTCTCACGTATTCAACACAGTGCACATAATTGGAAGTCTTAATCTGAGCAAGAGAAAGAAATAAATCACCAAAAGTCACCAAATAGCAAAGGAGGAAGTCAAATTATCTCTCTTTGCTGACAATATGATTGTATACCTAGACAACTCCAAAAAGTCGGCCAAAAGACTCCTATATATGATAAGCAACTTCAGTAAAGTTTCAGCATACAAATGGTCATTATTAAAAAGTGAAAAAATGATAGATATTGTGGTGGATGCAGTAAAAGGGGAATGCTTATACACTGTTGGTGGGAGTGTAAATTAGTACAAACTATATGGAAAACGATATGGACATCTCTCAAAGAACTGAAAGGAGATCTCCCATTCAGTCCAGCAATCCCACTACTGGGTGTCTACCAAAAGAAAAAATAAGTCATTTACAGAAAATATACCTACATTCATATGTTTATTGAAATACAATGCACCATTGCAAAGATGTGGAATTGACTTAAGTGCCCCCCAGTGGATAAAGAAATTGTAGCATATACCATGGAATACTATTCAACCATAAAAAGAATTTTAAAATGACTTTGCAGCAACTTGGATGGAATTGGAGAACATTATCCTAAATGAAGTAACTCTACATGTTCTCACTTATAAATGGGAGGTAAGCTATGGGTCTGCAAAGACATACAGAAAGTTAGAAAGGACATTGGAGACTCAGATTGGGGATGGTAGGAAGGGGATGAGGGCTGAAACATTACCTATTAGATACAATGTACATTAGTTGGACAATGGGTACACTAAAAGATCAGTCTTTACCACTATACAATTCATCCATGCAACCAAAAACCACTTGTACCCCTAAAGCTACTGTAATTGAAAGAAAGAAAGAAAAGACCAGAACTTATTTTTTAAAAATCCTAGAAAAATATTTAGGAGATACTCTCCTGGATATTGGCCAAGGCAAAGAATTTATGACTAGTTCCTCAAAAGCAAACACAACAAGAATAAACATTGACAACTGGGACCTAATCAAACTAAAGAGCTTCTGCATAGCAAAGGAAATTATCAAGTGAATAAGCAGACAACCCACAGAATGGAAGAAAATATTTTCAAACTTTTCTAGACTAATATCCAGAACCTACAAGGAACTTAATCAACAAGAAAAAGCACACAAAGCAAAGCATTAAAAAGTGGGCAAAGGACATGAACAGACACTTCTTAGACATTCAAGTGACCCACAAACACATGAAAAATGCTCAACATCACTACTCATCAGAAAAATGAATCTTTTTAAAATTTTCTATTTTAAAGATGTGGGGCACTTCAGGGATAGGTATACAAATGTTCATTATGGAGGTACCATTGTTGATGAGTTGTGCCCCACCTCACTGGCAGATTCCCACTGCTGCCAATCCCTCAACCCTCACCCCTGGAAAATTCCCACGTTTATTATAGTATTACAATAATTTTTCAAGGTCTACTTATGTGTGAGAACATGGGATACTCAGTTCTTTGTTTCTGTGATAGACCCACTCAGTATTTTGGACTCTAAATCCCACCAAGTTGCTGTGAAGTTCATAATTGTGTCCTTCTTTATGGCTGCATAATATTCCACAGTGTATATGTACCACATTTTTTTTAATCCAGTCTTTTTTCAATGGGCAGGATGATTGGTTCCATGTTTTTGCTATCATGAATAATGCTGCAATAAACATACGTTGCAGGTATCTTTTTCATAGAGTGGTTTGAGTTCCTTCAGGTATAGTCCCAGAAGGGAGATTGCAGGGTCGTATGGAAGGTCGATTTTTAGATCTTTAAGGAATCACCAAACTGTTTTCCACAAAGGTTGTGTTAGTTTACACTCCCACCAACGGTGTAGAAGTGCTCGCTTTCCCCCCACATCCTCTCCAGCATCTGTTGTTCTTATGTCATTGATTATGGTCACCCTGACAAGACTTAAGTGGTATCTCAGTGTGGTTTTAAGTTGGATTTCTTTGATGACTAGTGAGGTTGAGCATTTTTTCATGTGTCTGTTGGCTACTCATATGTCTTCTTTGGAGAAGTCTCTATTCATATCTTTTGCCCACTGTCTAATGGAGCTGTTTGTCTTTTTCTTTTCAACACATTTGAGTTACTTGTAGATCCTAGATGTTAGGCCTTTGTCATGTGTAAAGTTGGCAAATATTTTTTTTACTAGACTGTGGGCTGTCTCCCTGCTCTCTTGAAGGTTTCTTTGGCTTTGCAGAAGCTTGTCAGTTTGATGAGGTTCCACATAGACTCTTGGGGTTTTGATCAGGAATTGGTTGCCAGTTCCAATTTCCATAAGGGTGTCTCCTGCACTTTCTAAGGTTCTTATAGTTTGAGGTTTTACATTTAGGTCTTTGATCTATTTAGAGTTGATTTTTGTGTATGGTGATAGGTAGGAATATTGTTTTAATCTTCCGCATGTGATCAGCTGGTTTTCTCAGCACCATTTACTGAATAGGTTCTCCTCTCCCCAGAGATTGATAGTGGAGGCTTTGTTGAATGTGAATTGGTTGAGAAGTTGAAGTTTTGCTTCCAGAATCTCTATCCTGTTCCATTGGTCTGTATGCCTGTTCTAGTACCAGTACCAGACTGTTTTGATTACTGTAACTTTATAATAAAGCTTAAAGTCTCGGATACCTCCCCCCACCCCCCTTTTATTTTTGTTTTTGTTTTTTTTGCTGAGGATTGTTTTGGCTATTTGTGGTCATTTATATTTCCATATGAATTCCTGTATTGTCATTTCCTGATCTGAGAAGAATGCTCCTGGTAATTTAATGGATATTGTGTTAAATCTGTAGATTGCCTTAAATGTTGATTCCTCCAATCCATGAGCATGGAATATTTTTCCATTTGTGTGTATTATCTTCGATTTCTTTGAGTACTGTTTTGTAGTTTTCATTGTAAAGGTCATGTTTCCAGTTAGGAAGTGTCAAGGTGTTTCATTTTTTTGTGTGTTTGGCTATTGTGAATGGGATTGTGCTTTTTATTTGAGGTTTTTGTTTGTTTATTGTTGGTGTATAGAAATGCAGCTGTCTTTTTCACATTTATTTTATACCCTGAGATTTGGTCAAAGTCCTTTATCAGTGCAAGGAGGTTTTTGACTGATTCTCTTGGATTTTTGAGGTATAGAATTATGTTGCCTGCAAAGAGGGATAACTTGACTTTCTCATTTCCTATTTGGATACTCCTGATCTCTTTCTCTTGTATGTTTGCTCTAACTAGGACTTCCAAAACTATGTTAAAAGGAAGGAGTGAGAGTGTGCATTCTTGTCTTGTTCCCGTTTTCAGGAGAAATCATCCCAATGACTGTCTGTTTAGCAGTATGCTGACTCTGGGTTTCTCGTAGATGGCTCCTACTATTTTGACATATTTTCCATCTGTGCCTAGATGTTCAAGGGTTTTTATCACGAAGGGTGCTGGATTTTATCAAAAGCTTTTTCCAAGTCTAATGATTTAATCATGTGGTTTTTGTTTTTACATCTGTTGACATATTTAATTATGTTTATGGTTTTGCAAATGTTGAACCTGTCCTGCATCCTGGGGATGAAGCCTACCTGGTTGTGGTGGATGATTTTTGAGATGTGTTATTGGATATGGCTTGCTAGGATCTTGTTGAAAATTTTAGCATCTGTGTCCATCAAGGATATTGACCCATAGTTTTCTTTCTTTGTTGGATCTTTACCTGGCTTGGATATCAATGCAATCTTAGCTTCATAAAATGATTTGAGGAGAGTTCAATCTTTCTCAATTGCCTGGAATACTTTCAATAAGCTAGTTATCAATTCCTCCTTGTATGTTTTATAAAATTCTGCTGGAAAGCTATCTGATCCAGGGCTTTTTTTTTTTATAGATAGTTTTCTTATGACATAATCAATTTCCTGGATTGTTATTGATTTATTTAGGGTCTCAATTTCTTCTTGTTTCAATCTGGGGAGGTTGTGTGATATCAGAAAGTCCTCCATTTCCTTTAGGCCTTCAAGCTTGTTTACATACAAGTGTAAATGGTAGTCTCTGATAATCTTTTGTATTTCTTAGGGGTCAGTTGTGACTTGATCTTTTGCATTTCTGACAGTGTTTCTTTGGGCTTTCTCTCTCTTTTTCTTGGTCATAGCTAGAAGTCCATCAATCTTGTTTATCTATTCAAAGAACCAATTTTTTGTTTCATTGATTTTTTTGTATTATATTTTTATCTTCTATGTCCCAAATTTTGGCTTTTATTTTGGTGATCTGGATTATTCTTCTGAACTTAGGGTTTTGGTGGTCTTGCTTTCCAGCTTCTTTAGGTGGTTTGTTAGACTGTTAACTTGTGATCTTTCCATTTTCTTCATATGTGTTTATAGAGATATGAATTCCCCTCTTACTAATGCTTTAATGGCATTCCAGAGATTTTGGTAAGATGTTTCTTCATTTTCCTTTGTTTCTAGGTATCTTTTAATCTCTGTTTTGATTTCCATGTTGATCCATAAGTTGTTTACCATCATGCTATTTAGTGTCCATGTTTTTGTGGGTTTTGGGAGAACTTTGTTGGTGTTGATATTTGTTTTTATTCCACTGTGGTCTGAGAAGGTGCATGACAGTATTTCAATCTTGTTTATGTTTGATTTATGGCCAAGGATGTGGTCGAACTTAGAGCATATTCCAAGTAGTGAAGAGTAGAATGTATATACCTTGATTGTTGGGTATAGTGTTCTGTAGGTATCAATTAGGTCCATTTGGGCAAATGTCACATTGAGGTTCCAGATCTCCTTGTCGATTTTTCGTCTTGATGGTCAGTCTAGGGTTGTGAGTGAGATATTTAAGTCCCCAGCTATGATAGTGTTAGTATCAATATCTTTTTTAAGTTTACCTAGTTGCTGCTTTATGAAATTTGGTGCTCTTATGTTTGGTGCTATATGTTTAGTATGGATATTTCCTGTTGATGAATTGAAACTTTTATAATTATGTAGTGGACCTACCATATCTTTTTTAGTTTTTGATAGTCTAAAGGGCATTTTGTCTGATATTAATGTCACAACTCCTGCCTTCTTTTTTCGTTTGCTGGAAATTTTGTCTCCCATTCTTTTACTTTGAGTCTGAGAGTGTCTTTTCTGGTGAGATGAGTCTCTTGGAGACAATACATTGTTGCCTTATGATATTTTATCCTATTTGCCATTTTGTGTCTTTTCAATGGTACATTTAGTCCATTCATATTCAAGCTAATTATTGAGAAGTGAGAGTTTATCCCTGTCATGAGATTCTTAGAGTGTTTGGGTTTTTTTGCTACTGTTTGTTTATTTGTTCATTGTCTTTCTTTTAACTTTTGGGTTGTTTCATGTGTGTTTTCAATCTTTTTCCTGCATTCTTGTGAAGGGCATTGTCATTCTTTTTTCCTTTCTTCTATTTTTAATACCTTCTTAAGTGTTTCTTGTAGAGCTGGTCTGGAGGAAGCATAAACTCATAGGGATTGAATATCTGGGAAGAATTTTAATTTTCCATCACTGATAAAACTTAGCTTAGCAGGGTAGGTAATTCTTGGTTGAAATTGTTTATCTTTGAGAACTTTGAAGATTGGGCTCCAAGCTCTCCTAGCCTGAAGTATTTCTGTAGATAAGTCTGCTGCTATTCTAATGTGTCT
>CAUYQG010254407.1:0-22866 GCA_963574415.1 Tarsius wallacei
TGGGCTTGGTAGCGTGTCCCTGTAGTTCCAGCTACTTGGAAGGCTGAGGTGGAAGGATCGCCGGAGCCCAGCAGGTCGAGGCTGTGGTGGCCGTGAGTGTGCCTCTGCACTCCAGCCTAGGCGACAGAGTGAGACTCCAACTCAAAAAAAAAAGCATTGGGGTTGAGGATGGAGCCTACTATCTCAAGAAATCCAAGTTGAGAGGTTAAAATTTGCATGCCATTCATGTTTTTATTTTTGATTTTTTAGAGCCAGGGTCTCGCTCTGTCACCTAGACTGTAGTGTAGTGGCATGATCCTAGCTCACTACAGCCTCAACTTCTGGGCTCAAGGGATCCTCCGGCTTCAGCTTCCCAAGTAGTTGGGACTACAGTCATGCGCCATCATACCCAACTAATTTTTTAAAAAAATTTTATGGGCCGGCCTTGGTGGCTCAGTCTGTAATCCCAGTACTTTGGGAGGCCGAGGCGAGTGGATTGCCTGAACCCGCGGGTTCGAGACCTGCCCGGGCAACTTGGCAAGACCTCGTCTCTACAATAAATCAAAAATTAGCTGGGCTTGGTAGCGTGTCCCTGTAGTTCCAGCTACTTGGAAGGCTGAGGTGGAAGGATCGCCGGAGCCCAGCAGGTCGAGGCTGTGGTGGCCGTGAGTGTGCCTCTGCACTCCAGCCTGGGTGACGGAGTGAGACTTCAACTCAAAAAAAAAAAAAAAAAAAGAGAAAAAGAAGGGTGAATTGGCATCATGCGACTGTGTCCAGAGTAGATATTTAGTAAACCTGCCCCCGCATGTCCCTCTTTCTCCACCTCGGCACATCCAAGCAGGACAATAAATGAATGTTTGCCATTGTTCTCTGGTGCATTCATTCATTCATCCATAGTCAAGTATTTATCGATCATGGGCTGAGACGTGTTGTGTTCTAGGCCGGGAATGCAGCTGTGATCAAGGGATGTCGGATTCCTGTGCTCTGGGAGATGGTGCTTGAAAATAATTCTGTTTCAGTACGGCAGGGACACATGCTGGGCTCGCCATCATCCCGAGCTTTCCCTGGCATTCATCCCACCACCTCCTCAGTTGTGCAATGCGGTGCTAAGTTCTGGATGTAATGCAGGAGTAAACAGCCCACCCCCCTTAGCCGCCCCTCTACCAACCTCTTGGCTGCCTTCTGCCCCTTGCCATCCTTTGCTCACGCTCTGCACGTTGAGGCTAGTCCTTGTGATTTTATGACACCTCAGGGAGTGTGCACCGCTTCCCTTACCACTGCGCCATAACTGTTCGTCAGGTTGGGCTGCTGTAGCAGACCATCAGAGACTGAGTGGCTTACACAACCAACTTTTTTTTCTTTTTCCTATGGGTCAGGAGGCTGGAAGTCCAAAATCAGGGTGCTGGCAGATCTGGAGTTGAGCAAGGGCTCACCTGGTTTGCAGAAGCCTGCCTTCTCAGGGCGTTCTCACATGGCAGAGGACAGAGAGAGAAAGCAAGCTCTCAGTCTCCTCTTATAAAGACACTAATTGTATCACACGGTCTCCAGCCTCTTGACCGCATCACCTCCCGAGGGCCCTACCTCCCAACACCGTCCTACTGGGGTTTGGATTTCCACATAGACGTTTTAGGGGGAGGGGAGAACAGACATTTCATCAGTAGCAGTAACTTTCACATGAAAGCAGTGTAAGCAGTGCTTATGAGTTACTGGACTGGGGGCATCTACTGTTTGTCACGGGCACTGCCCCTCCTTACCTTCTCAGCAGCTCCAGAGGCTCCCTGGGGAGCACACTCCTGCGTGGGGGCCAGCATTGGAGAAATCCAGGGAAGTGCCAGTGAAGGTCTGGCTGGTGCAAGCCGCCCAGGGCAGTCTCCTTGCCACATGCCTGGCTCCGTGTCCAGGCTAGTCAGCACGTGGCGTTTTCCATGCCCAGGTCTGGCTCAGCGGGTCCAATCAAAATGAAGCCACAGCCTGGTCTGATGTGGCAGGGGGAGGTGGACCCTTCCCTCCCCGAGGCAGAACCCTGCTCTCTGCTTCCGAATTATGGGAAGCCCAATGGAGCCTGCAGGAGGAAGCAACTGACATACAGAGTGGAAGAACGGCAGAGCCGAGCCTGATTGGGCCACAGTGTTGGGACCTCTCCCGTCAGAGGAAGACGCTTTCCTTGTGGCTGAAGCCAGCTTGAGTGGATGTTTCCCTGACTCGCAGCACAAATCCCTGAGAATAACACATGCCTACCGGTTTTTCTCTTTGTGCCAATTGTGAGTTGACTGAGTCTCAGCAAATGTAAACAGCTTGCCAAGGACCACGAAGAACATCAGGCGAGGATGGCAGAGTTTAAGCGCAGGGGTGGCGAGGCCTGCAGGTGCAGTGCTGAGGCCCTGTGTGTCACAGCTAGGCCGGGCGGGGCAGGTGGAGGCCAGAGAGATGGAGAGTGACCACCATGACTTGTCGTCGGCCTTCCCATGCTCTGCAGCCAGCAAGTATTTCCGCAAGCTTGATTCCAGCTTCGTTTTTAGCCAGACAAGACTGGATATTTGAAAATGTGTGTGCGCGTTTGTGTCTTTCATAAAAGTGAAAGGAGCTGGAAAGGGCACTGAGTAAGCCGGGCTCCTGCTGGGACATCCGGTCCAGCTCCTCAAACCCTCAGACAGCACGTGGATCACGACCGCCGTTTGTGCTGTCAGCCTATGTCACGGGAATTGTTCCCTTCGGCCATACGAGGGTCTCCTCCATTATCTTCCCATGGTGTCATTTAAACTCAGTCCCATGCACGTATCATTTCCAAGGGAAGAAGAATAAAAACACCACCACATAAGGGTCCCCAAAGCGCGAACATTAAAGGACCCCAACCCACCAAAGAATGAACGTGTAATCATCACTTCCTCACCTAGGAATCATGCATAATTTCTGGGAAAGCCCCTGTGGCTTAGAGGGCTGCAGAAGCTTCTGGGGGACTTCCTGCCCCCTCTGTGTGGGCGCAGTTCTCCAAGAGACCACCCTGCAGGAGGGAGAGGGGGGCATGGGAGCCCGTGGAACAAGACACGGTGCTGCCTTCACCAAGGAAACGCGCCTCTCCGAGCCTCCGCATGCTGGTTTGCAAGTGCGGAGACTGTCACCTTCCTGGCTGTTGTGAGATCTTCCGTGTTTAAAACTCTACTGTTGCCGAACGGATGACAGCAGCCGTGTTCTGATGGTAACCTGAACTAGCTGGCGAGGCTGTGAGCACCTCAGAGAAAGGCCTCTCGACAGACAGCCCTGGCTCCAAGTGCCCTTTGTTGTCTCTGGGTTTTCCTGTCCCACCTCCCCTCCTCTGGCTTCTGAAAACGATGGCATAGTCACTACAATCAGACATTTTGCTGAGGGATGCTCTTGGCCACATCACGACATTCAGACACGCTCCCAGTCTCAGGGATGAGAAGAAGAAGGAAGGGGACGAGGGGGGACGTCGCTGGTGGCCGCCAGGCGCTGGCTGGCACCTCAGGCTGCTGTGACACATGCTGATCCCGTAACACCCTGCCCCGTGGTTTCCACGGCCTCCGTTTTTCAGGCAAGGACACGGAGGCTCGATTCCCTAGGGCTGCATTGTGGATAAGTATTGTTCTGCCATGAGCGTGTGCAAAGTAGAGATGTAACATCCCATGGGACACAGAATAAGGGTGAAAGACTTGACAACACTGCTGGTCATGAGATGCTCTCAGTAACTTTGCTGGGAAGCCGTGCTTCTGTGTTGGGGAGGCACACTGTGAGCGAAGGCATTCAGAGCTGGCCCGAAGGCAGGTGCTCCTTCACCTGGAGAGGAGACGCCGTGGCCCTGCTGCCCGCCTCCCTTCCCTCCGTGGCTCCCTGGAGCAGAGCCCGAGACAAGCACCAGGGTAGAAGCAGTGTGCCGGGGAGGGGACCCCAAGGATCCGGAGCGAGGAGCCAGAAAATGAGGCGCAGGAGGGGGAGGACAGCGGACACAAGGCATGGTGCGGGGGCAGCTGGTGAGGGTTCCTGGGATGCCCCTACAGGAACCCACGAGAGACACGAAAGTACCCCGGGAGGCAGGGGTGGGAGCGCTGGGCACTGGTGGAACTCCGCCCTCTGGACCTGGGCCCACCCACCACCAGAGCTCTCGTCTGGGGCAGGCCCCGGCCGGAAAGCGAGGGGGTGTGGGGCAGGGGTGAGCGTGCACTCCCATGGGCATTCACCGCAGCTGTGCGGGGGGTCAGCGGGGGCTGAGGGGGCGTGACGTGGACCCTAGAAGGCCAGCCTCGGGGGTGAACGGAAAGTTCAGAAGTCCCTGGGTAAGGAAAGCCCGGCTCCTCCTGCCCCCAGCAAAGCACCTGCCAGTGGCTGGCATTGACAGACGGCTGTTGAACACATCCAGTGATGTCTCCTGGGTTGCCATGTGTGGGAGATGGGAAGCAGAATGAGCTTTGTGATCCCATGAGACAGAGTCGGGACCAGCGGACTGCAGTCACAGGAGGCAGGTTTTCTCGCCAGGAGGGGAGGCCAGAAGTGGTACTCCCTGTCTCTGCGGGCGGAGGCGCTCGAGCTGGTCGGGGCTGCGGTCTGGCACGGAGGCTCTAAAAGACACTCCACCCCTGGGATGGGGGAAAGAGGGCATAGCTTAGACTCTCATCCCTGTGAATGCCTCGATTCCACGCAAGCCAGAAGACCAAGGTCCTTCACTGAACGGGACACGATGAAGCCAGAATGGCTGGCTCTCCACAGAAGCAGCTGGAGGAGCCCTGGCGACAGGAGAGCCACACGTTTCCATTTTTGAACAGACTCCGTGCTCCCAGCCGAGCACTCTGCCGCCACGTCCCACTCCAGGAGGGGCCCGTGAATATGCTTCTGCGGCTGCTGGTGCTGAGGTCGATAGTGAGGAGGAGGAGGAGGAAACGCAGGCCCAGCGCGCCACCAGAGCTTCCTTCTGCACACCTTACCACGTCCGCCTCCGTTTCCTCGTCTGGGAGTGTGGGAAGCAGACATCTGTCTGTGTCCTGGGAGAATTCTGTCTGCTCTCTTGCAGAACCTCAAGTCACAGGAAAGGTGACGTGAGGGTGAGCCACTTTCCTGATCGCAGCTGTCCCCTTTACGTGCCAGCAGCCGATGTCTCCTCACTGGCCCAGTTCACGGCGTGGAGGTGCCCAGGCTGCAGTGGACAGCTGCCCTTCACCTGGAGAGACAAGCCCACCGAGTGTCCATGGAGGCCAGTCCTCTAGCAGCTGCGTCGAGGCAGCCTCTGAGCAACCGGTGCCTACGGACAAGCACCTGCCCCTGTGCACTGCTATGGCCCCAGGCTGGCTGGGAGAGTTTTCCAGGCTGCACCAGCGTCAAGGCTTTCTGAAGGGTCCGGGGTGCCTTCTCCTATGGGACCCTTGGAGACTGCCAGCAATGTGACTTAAAGTTGATGTGCTGTGTCACAGGGCACAGACGTCCAGAAAGGGATTTTCTCGCAACTCAAGCATTTGGGTACACGAAAGGAAATCTTGTTTCAAATGCACAGTGATCCGGGTGAGCCACCACTTCAGTCTCGCTACTTAACCTTGCTCTCGTTGCTTAACCTTGCTCAGCCCCGGTTTTCTCATCACTAAGCAAGGATAACAGCGTTTGTATCACAGGTTCGTCTACAAGAATCAGAAACAATGCTGTCACGTGGCCGATGCTGCGCAAATGCTTGTTTCTGCCGCTCTTTGGATACAGAACATAAACTTTAGTGAGTTTAGCTGAAGTGTTATAGTGTCACATAAACATACCAAGAATTATAGTGTGGAAGCGAGGCTTTGGGATTTCTGCTTCCAGCCAAGGTAGAGTAATGGGAGCCAGATTTATCCTCCCGTCAGAAACAACAACGAATGGGCCAAATATACGATGCCACCGTGTTCAAGACACAAGACACTCAGCAAAGGAAGTCGGAGATCCCTGGTGGGTGGAAAATAGGTGAGGGGAGCCCAGTGGCAGCCCCCGCTCACCGCCTTCGGGGGCTTCCGGGTGCTGGGAGAGAAGGGGAACTGAGGCAGGGCATGAAGGACTCCTTCGTTGAGGAGACAGAATTGCGAGTCCAAGGAGACCAAGACGGCAGGAGGTCATGGGCCAGAACACCCAGGGGAAAGCTGCACCAGAGAGGGCCGTGTCTGTAGCGGGTTCAGCCTGGTTAAGTGGCAAGTGAGGATTCAGAGCTGGATGTGAAAGATTACACAAGAACAGTGAAACAGGGCCTGTTCCCGCCCGTCAGCCAGACCAGAAAGCTCATGCGTGATTCAGGGGGCGTTGAGTAGAGTGCTCAGAAAGGTGGTGTCTTAGTGAAGAACACTTAGCCCTAGACAGCACACTGTCCCATTCCTCCATCCCTGCCGAACGAACTTTAAAAGCAAACCAGAAAGGATCAAACCATTTTCAATAACTTTCAATAACACACACACAGAGGAGAAACAAAAAAAAACAAATCTCAGGAATATACATACAAAAATAGTACCCCAAAGTGTAAAATTTATAATACCTTTACATCAAATACAAAATTACACAGTATACAATCAAGAAAATACAAATTCTTAGTAGAGACAAATTTCAAGAAACCAAAACTGACTCCCAACGAACCCGAATATTAGAATTAGCAAACAAGTTTACTAAACAGTTATTGGAACTATATTGTACATGTTAAAATGGCTAAGTAGAGGCATGAAAGATATGACAAATATCCAAATTACGTTTCTACAGTTCAAACTACAATGCTTGAGATTAAAAAATCATAGCCTGGATGAGATTAACAACATTGACTAGGAAAAAAGAGTGTTGAGCTTGAGGAAATCATACCTGAAGTTCTGCAAGATGAAACACACGAAGAAAAAAGTTCAAGAAATAGAAGAGGCATCAGTGAACGGAGGGATGACTTCAAGTAACCCAACTCGCGTGCAATTGGAGTCACGAGGAAGATAACGTGTGTAGAGGAAGGAGGAGGAAGAAAAACATTTTATGGAAGGATGTCCGAAAATTTCTCAAATTTGATAAAATATGTAAACCCCCAGATCCAGGGAGCTCAACAAGCCTCAGACACATGAAAAAGAAATGGGTGAAACTAGAGGGCACGTCCCAGTTAGATTGCTCATAACCTGTGATGAAAAAAATCTTAGAAGCAACCAGAGGGGTCTAGAAGGACACTCAGTATGGGGGGAGGCGGTGGGGGAAGGCCTTGGTTTGAATATGTCCTCTCCAAAATTCATGTTGAAACCCAATCACCATTTTGATGGTATTAAGGGGCAGGGCCTTCTGGGAAGGGATGAAGTCATGAACAGACTGGTGCTTTAGAAGAGGGCTCGGGGGAATGAGCTTAGCCCACGCTGCCCTCCTGTCTTCCTCCGTGTGAGGACAGGGCAACAAGGTGCCTTCTTGGAAGCAGAGAGCAGCCCTCCCCAGTCTGGAGACTTGACCTTGAACTTCCCTACCTCCAGAATGGCGAGAAATACATTTCTGTGTTGTTTAAACTACCCAGGTTCAGGTATTTTAATAGAGCAGCGCAGACAGGCTAAGCCAAGAAAAAGAGCAGATTTCTCATTAGAAGCAACACAATCCACTGGGTGGCCATGAGTTTGCCACTGCACCCCAACCCGGGCAACAGAGTGAGACTCCAACTCAGAAAAAAGAAAAAAGAAGCAAGACAATCTAGAAACCAGTAAAGCAATGTCTTTAAAAAACTACATATCAGCACAAAAACTAAGGCGAAATAAAGCTTTCTTCAGAAATACAAAACCGAAGAGAACCTGTCATCAGCAGATCGCCTGCAAGAAATGTTCAGGGAAGTCCTGTCAGATGCCAGATGGTGGCCCCGGCCTACGGCAGGCCTCAGGAACACAGAAGTGGCAACGGCATGGGAAATGGCTGGGATTCTTTTCTTGTGATTTAAACGTTTAAAAATGATAGCTGATCATTTAGATAAAAATAATAGCCATGCATGTGTGGCTAATAACATGTGTAAAATGCATTGTAAAAACAACACAAAGTCCAGTGGGAGAAATGGACGTACATTCCTTATGACAACACTGGAAGTGTCACAATGTCACTTGAGGGTAGACTTGGGTAACTTAAGATTTACACTGCAATCCCCAAAGCAGCCACGACAAGGAGTCTCAGCTAATGAGACGCTATGGAATCATAATAAAAATCCCCAAACCGAAAGACAGCAGGCAAAGAGGGCCTGGGGAATGGCCACCACCAGAAGCAGAGACACAAACGGGAGACCGACGTCGGCAGGCCAAGGAAGGCTCGCACAGCAACGGTACGTGGAATGGGGTGACTGAGGCCCCAAGAGAAAGACAGAAATAGTCAGGTTGGATGTTTAAAAGCAAGACCCAGCCGGGCTCGGTGGCTCAGCCTGTAATCCCGCGCCTTTGGGAGGCTGAGGTGAGTGGACTGCCTGAGCCCGCGGGTTCGAGACCCGCCTGGGCAAGCGAGACCTCATCTCTACAATAAATCAAAAAAATTAGCTGGGCGTGGTAGCGCGCACCTGTGGTTCCAGCTACTTGAAAGGCTGAGGCGGAAGGATCGCCAGAGCCCAGCAGGTCGAGGCTGCGGTAGCCGGGAGCGGCCACTGCATTCCAGTCTAGGCGACAGGGTGAGACTCCAACTCAAAAAAAAAAAGCAAGACCCAACTGTATATGATACAAAAATGGCTGACAGGCAAAAGCCAAAAGCGGACATATGGATAAAGATGTGATGTGCTGATTCCAAGCCGATCAGGAAAGGCTTCACGCTCAGTTCTGTGTTGAGATTCTTCACTCTGTTTCCACGCCGGACTGCTGCCCCGTCTCAGGGCTCAGCCTCAGGTCTCAAGTGCCTCCTGGTCGAAGAGGCCTGCCCAGCCAACCCATCCCCAGGACAGTCTCTTCCCCGGTTCCCCTTGTGCTGCCTGCTGACCCGTAGACCTGTCCCTTCCCAAGCCTTGCTGTACTGGCCTCTAAGGATTCCTGCAGGTCCACACCTACTGGACAGACTCCAGCGCACCCTGCCAGGATGGGCCTGAACATCTTGCTCCAGACTGTGACCTCCACGTCCCCGGTATGCTTTTGCCACCTCCAGGGATCGACAGTGGATCTCCACACTCAGGCTTCACCCGCGAGTGTCACACTATGCCCACACCCCTGCTGCTACTTCCTGTATGCAGACAACAGTTGTCCATCAATGTGGGTGTTGACACGGCTGCTTTGCAAGTGTCTGTGGATTATGCTCAGTCTCAGGCCCTAGCCCTGAGTCTTGCCACTTCTTGGAGTTAATGGCCGTGTGTACCTCTGGTTCCTGCTGGCCCTTGCCTAGGTCCTTCCTCGCTTCCTTGAGGGCACCAGATGTGCTGCACACACCTAGCGGCCTCTGGTGCCATCTAGTTCACCAAAGGGCTGTAAAAATGCCAGTGCTGAGAACAGTTCTCGAATTGAACTGTGATAGGAGAAGAGGTCATTGATCATGGCTGCTGCCCCAGGGCTGGTAAGAAATCCTTTCTGTGGCTGCATTTCTGTGGGTCTCTGAGATGTGCACTGGCAGAAGAGACAGCAGGTCCCCGAGGAAGGAACGCCATCCAAAGGGAAATCGCCTCGCTAAAGGAAGCTGCAGGGGTCTGGCTCCCAGCGTGGCCGAGCACGGGCCTTCGGAGGCGGAATCCCTTGTCAGGCACTCGCCCCTGCCTAGCGTGGGTGGAGGCTGCAGAAGAAGGCCAGAGAGCAGCACAGCCAGGCAGCCAGGCTCATGCCCTCCCGGGGACAAGCCTGTGGGGGATGTCCCAGCTGCTGGCAGGTGCGAACAAGACTATGCCAAGCCCAGGAATCCTGCCTGCCCCTCTGTGCCTTCCCTAAGGATTTGCTATGGACATCTGACCAGCCCGTGTTGGGCAGGCTCCCTGGAACTGGAGTTTCAGTTCTGGCAGAGAGACCCAAACCCGGACACGTGTTAGAATCAACTGGGAGCTTGTGAAATACAGGGATCCCGAGAATCAGACTCTTCTGAGTCGGTGCCAAGGAGGCCTTGCTTTTCACACACTTCCCAAGTGGGTCTCACGACCACCAGCCCGGTGGAGATCAGGAATTGGGAGCCACTGGGATGAGTTCTCCTTCAGGTCCATCCAGGCTTGGGAGACTCTGACAACCACGTGCTTGGTCCTTTCTCTCCCCCGTTCAGGCCGTTAGGGTGACCTAGCTACACAGAGCCGGGTACAGCAAAGGAAAATGTGGCTCTACTTGCCAGTGTCTGTGTCGGGTTCACTGTGGCCGTGTGTCATCTCTGAGAAGTTTCCTTTGGTCCCAGAAACAAGACTCTGAGCCAGTGACACTGGGGCATCACAGCCCAGGGTTGCCAGTGGAGAGTCTGCTCTGAAGAGTCCGGGTCAGGACAGGATGGCCTCCCGGGAACAAGAATGCAGTGTGCTAAAAGAAAGGAAAAGGCCAAAGGCAGGTGGCAGAGGCAGAGGCCGGCAGCAGGAAACGACATCACGCGTGAGAATGTATTCCCTACCATCTGCTCACCTTCCGATCCGCCCATCATCTGAGCATCATCTGACTCGCTGTGGGGCCTGTCCTTGACGCACTAGTCTGGCCCAGATGGCTGCAGTGCCTCGGGTGGTAGGGTACAAAGTTCAAGGCACTGTGGTCTTTGCCCTCGGGGAGGAGCTCGTGCCAGGCAGAGAGGGTGAGGGTGTGGCAGATGCACCCTCTCCTCGTCTCCCCTTGGCCACACAGACGGGCAGCTGCAGCCACAGCATCTTCCACGGCAGAGCAGAGGGGCAGCTGCCACCAACTGCTGGGGTTGTACGGTCAGCAATTTGTCCAGAGGAGGGAGCCCTGGGAAATCAGCACTGCAGGGCACTGCAGTCGCCCAACGCACGTAGTCTCTTTCAATCATCAAAACTCCCCTTAATAGTGTGACCTATGGTCTCCTTTTCATAGATAAGGAAATCGAGACTTGAGAGGTTCCGTTGTTTAACCAGGATTAGGTGTGAATTTGTGTTTCAGCCTCCTGTGCTAGAACCAGAGTGCGGGTCTCTTTATTAGGACATGCTGTGTCCCGGTGCGTGGCCAACGCTGGCAAGAAGGAGCTGGACGGATGGATGACGGAAGGTCGCCAGGCGAGGAGGGCTTGAGTCTGGGAGATCCTGGAATTCCATCTCTAGTGGGAGCTCAGGAGGCAAGATGCGTAGAGGGCCCTGTGGAACCTCCTTTCCTGCTGCCCCACTTCTAGGGCAGGGGCCCCTCTCCTGGGGGAGGAAATTCACACCACGTAACAGAAACAAACACATGGTATTTAAGGCCAGAAGAGGAGTTCCACTCAAGTGACGTTCACGTACGGCTAGAAGAAACTAAAACGCCAGGTACCAACGTGTGCCGAATACTTTTCTTTTGTAAATTTATTTATTTACCTGCTTATTTTAAATGTGTGGGGCGCAAGTCATGATTGGGTGCATAAGTGGCCTCCGTACAGGTGCACATTTTGGCCTCCCATGGGACCTCGCTTTGCCTGGGTCGGGATCAGGCACCCTTACTGGTGTTGTGTTCCCCTGCTTCCCTGACAGTGTCCTGCTACTGCCAATGCCTTTCTTGTAGGATGATACGTGTTCAGGGTCCGCTCACGAGTGAGGACATGTAGTACTCAGTTCCTTGTTTCTGTAATCCATCACTGAGTATGATAGATTCTAAATCCATCCAACTTGCTGCAAAGTCTGTAATTTTCTCCTTCTTTATGGCTGCATAACAGTCCATGGTGTATAAGTACCACATTTAAAAAATTCAGTCCATTCTTGTTGGGTAGCACGTTCAGTTCCACCTTTTTCCTACTGTGACTTGTGCTGCAATAAACGTGCGTGTACAGATATTTTTTTTTGTAGAATGATTTGAGTTCCCCTGGGCATGTTTTTGTATGGAAGGTCAATTTTCGGTTCTTTTAGAAATTGTCACACTGTTTTCCATAGAAGTTGAACTAGTTTGTACTCCCACCAACAGTGTAGAAGTGTTCCCTTTTCTCTGCATCCTCACCAGCATGTTATTTAATTATTTTTTAATTAATGATAGCCATTCTTACTGAAGTTAGGTGGTATCTCGATGTGGTTTTGATTTGCATTTCCCTGATGATTAATGAGGCTGAGCATTTTTTTTTTTTTTTCATGTGTCTGTTGGCTGTTCATATGTCTTCTTTTGAGAAGTATCTGTTCATGTCTTTTGCCTGCTTGTTGGTGGGGCTGTTTGTTTTCTTTCCTTTGGGCATGCTTGAGTGCCTTGTCGATCCTAGATGTTAGGCCTTTGTCAGATATACAGTTGGCAAATATTTGTTCCCTTTCTGTGGGCTTTCTCCCTGCCCTCTTGATGGTTTATTTTGCTTTGTAGAAGCTTTCCAGGTTGATGAGGTCCCACTTGTCTATCTTATCTCTTATGGCAAGGTCATTTGGGGTTTAGATCAGGAATTGGTTGCCTATTCCAATTTCCATAAGGGTGTCTCCTGCATTTTCTAAGAGTCTTACAGTTTGGGGTTTTATGTGTAGGTCTTTGATCCATTAGAGTTGACTTTTACGTATGATGATAGGTAAGGGTCTTGTTTTAATCTGCTGCATGTGGTCAGCCAGTTTTCCCAGAACAATTTACTGAATAGATTCTACTCTCCCCAGTGGTTGGTGGTGGAATCTTTGTTGAAGATGAGTTGCTTGAGAAATTGGGGTTTTGCTTTCAGAATTTCTATCCTGCTCCATTGGTATATATGCCTGCTTTTGTAGCAATACTAGGCTGTCTTGATTATTGTAGCCTTATAATAAAGTTTAAAGTCTGGGAGTGTGATACTGCTTGCTTTGTTTCTTTTGCTGAGGAAATTGACTTTGCCATAAGAAAACTACCAAAAAAAAAAAAAAAAAGCCCTGGACAAGACAGCTTTCCAGCAGAATTCTACAAAACATCCAAGAAGGAGCTGAGACCAATCCTACTGAAGGTATTTCAAGCAATCAAGAAAGACAGAACTCTCCCCAAATCACTGTATGAAGCTAACATCACACTGATTCCTAAACCAGACAAAGACCCTATAAAGAAAGAGAACTACAGGTCAATATCCCTGAAGAACATAGACGCAAAAATTCTCAACAAGATTCTTGTAAATCAGATCCAACAACACATCTCAAAAGTTATCCACCATGACCAAGTAGGCTTCATCCTTGGGATGCAGGGCTGGTTCAACATCCACAAGACATAAATGTAATTCAACACATCAGCAGATGTAAAAAAAGAACTACATGATTCTATCATTAGATGCAGAAAAGTCTTTTGATAAAATTCAGCATCCCTTCTTGATAAAAACCTATGAACACCTAAGTATAGGGGAAGCATACCTCAAAATAGTGAGAGCCATCTACGATAAACTCACAGCCAACATATCGCTCAATGTACAGAAATTGGAAGCACTTCTCCTGAAAATGGGGACAAGACAAGCCTGTCCACTCTCACCCCTCCTGTTCTACACAGTGTTGGAAGTCTTAGCTAGGTTACTTTGCTCTACCAATGAAATATGGCCTGGTTTTTGCATTTTCTGATATTTCTCTCCTTTGTTTTAATTAAGAAAGGTGTGTTTATTAAAGAAAAGATATGTCGTAAAGGGCACAGCAGGCAGGACAACAGTAAGAGTGTCTGCCGTCTGCTGCCCGCGTGCTTCTTTTGACAGCTACACCCCTTTGACCGTAAGCTTCTAGCAAGCAGGGGCTAGCTTAGTGCCAAAAGCAAACAGGCTCTGAGTAAGTGAATAACCTAATGAGTGTGGGGACTACCAGTAGTCTGTTGGATATCAGTGGCTTGGAGATGGCAGGAGACGAGGCTGGGAAGGTCACTGAGGGCCTCCGAATCGTGGGGACAGCAGTATAGGGGATGCAGGACTGTGACACCAGGAGGACAGATCGGTTTCCAGCAATGCAGTGGTCAGGTCTATAGCTACTCCTGCTGAAACGCCTAGAACTGCTAGACTCAACATCTTATAGAATGTGCCAGAGAAGCCACTCACAAGCTGTCAAGAAAGTGTGGCATACACAGGCTGAAGAGTAAGAGAAAGTGGGGGCCCTTTCTGTGGAGGAATCTGGCAGGCAGCACCTTAGCAGGCGATCAAACTGAGCGCTGGCTTCTCAAAGTGCTGCCTGGGGAGAATCGGTGCCGGGCAGCGGCAGCTGAGACTCGCCGTGAGGAGACAGCCGGGAGAGTCCGGAGGGGGCCATCCCCTCACAGTGGGCCTGGACTCTTCAGGACAGTCTGCGACAAGAGAAAGATAAGGGGCGTGCTGGGGAGAGTCACTGACTGAAGAAGACTGAAGGGACGAAACAACTGAATCAGACTCCCAGTGCAAAGTCGCTAAAAAGGCAGCAGCGGGGCACTCGGGGAAATGTGAACAAGCAGCTAGGCTAACTCCTCGCTCACCTGAGTGTCAGACCTGTGCCGTCTGCTCTTAGGCAAGCCATGCTCGAGTGTTTAGGAGTCCAATGCCCTGATGACTGCGACCGACTCTCAAATAATAAACGGTCTGGAGGGGAACAGATGCAGCACCAACAGGGTCACATGTCTAAAGGAAGCAAAGGCATCAACATAACTGGGCGCTATGCTAACTGATAGTAGTATTTTGAAACAGTGGCAGGCAAGCTTTTTAACAATTCATGTTACGTAAAGACACGAAGAGAAAAAGCTGGAAATCTTGAGGAAGTGCCTTCTTTCGGTGGCTCAAGCAACCAAAACGCTTTCCACAAGGTTACAGCACGCCACATGGTGAAGTTGAGTGTGAATGATGAAGGTGTGAAGATATCCCCTCGTGTTTTTCTTTTTTTGAGTTGGAGTCTCACTCTGTCACCTAGGCTGGAGTGCAGTGGCACGCTCACAGCCACCGCAGCCCCGATCTGCTGGGTTCAGGCGATCCTTCCACCTCAGCCGTCCAAGTAGCTGGAACTACAGGCATGCGCCACCATGCCTGGCTATTTTTTTATTTATCGTAGAGACGGGGTCTTGTCAAATTGCCCAGGCTGTTCTCAAACCCTGGGCTCTCGCCTCCATCTCCCAAAGTGCTGGGATTACAGGCGTGAGCCACCATGCCCGGCTTCCCTTGTGCTTAAAAAGCACTGCGGAAGTACCAGCAGGGTCACGTGTCCAAAAGAGAACAAGGCATCAGCATAACCAGCCTAGGACTCAAGCAACTCGACTGCACAGACGCGGCGGCTCACAGCGGCAGGAGGAAGCAAGCACGGCCCCCCCACGGCAGAAAGGGCTGCGGCAGGGCCGGGCCTCTGTGTGCTCTGGGTTCTGTCCGCGAGCCCTGGCCAGCACACCACACAGGTCTGCAGCGGCCCGCCCTAGCCCAGGTCTTCCTACCCAAACCCGTTTTTGTTGCGTGATTTACAGAACCTGAGATGGTGTTCAGGAGTGCACATACCACACTGAAGCAGGAGGTCTTTACGAAGCTTCGCTATCTACAAAGCACGCGGTAAGAAGGCTCCTGAGTAAGAAAATACCATTCTGCGACTTTGCTGCTAGATGCAAGCATGAGATCAAACACTTGATTTGATCTAGTGAAGAAAAATGAGAGTTGCAGAAATCTTGTTTTCAGGCCAGATCATTCCATCCTGAGGGGTTTGAGGGCAAGGAGGGCCTGCCTTTTCCTGACGAAAGGAACCTACAGTCACCCTGCTCCAATAAAGCCCCGAAGGCAGTCTGGGGGCTCCTGGGCATGACAGGGATGCAAGCAGTGGCTGACAGGTGTGACGGCTGAGGAAGGACTATTCAACTCCTGGAGTGTTCAGATTTAAGAAGAAAGAAAAGGCCAGCGGAGGCTTGCGGACAAAAAACAAAAAAGAAAACACCCCAGGGGAGAACAGTAGATGAAAGGCAGTTTTCGTACTTTTCTTTTTGTTTTTGAGTCGGAGTCTCACTCCACAACCTCGACTTGCTGGGCTTAGGTGATCCTTCCATCTCTGCCTTCCAAGTAGCGTGCCCCCACACCCGGCTAATTTCTTTTTTTTATGATTTATTGTAGAGATGCAGTCTCGCCATGTTGCTCAGGCTGGTCTGGAACCCCTGAGCTCAGGCGATCCTCTCACCTCTGCCTCCCAAAGTGCTGGGATTATAGGTGTGAGCCACCACATTCGGCTGAAAAGTGGTTTTCACTAGCATTGGAATCCAGTCCCCTCAATGTCTCCTGGAGTGCGCTCCAGGGAAACCTCCAGAGCCCCAGCACTATCCCCACCTTTCCTAACTTTGCTCACATGAGGCCAACTTCAGAAGATGGCGTTTCTAAGCGCCGTCCATTTCCAGCTACCCCCAGCACTGCATAAAGAGCTGAAGTGCCACTCGAGGCAGCGGACCTGAGGCTGGGTGGCAGCTACTTTCTCAGGAGGACAGCCTGGGGCCGGAGGAGAGGGCGAGCTCCCATGCTTAAGTGTCATTCCTTAGAGTTCCAGTTCTTTCTACTTCCAGCATGAGTCGCAGAATCTCAGAATCAAGGAGGCTCATCCGTGAGAATAAATAAAGGCAGTGGCACCTGAGACTTCAGCTCCATCCTTCAAGAATCTGAGAGATCAAACTGGCATTGGAAGAGTGTCTCAGTGGTCTCTGGGGAGCAAGAGGGAATGGGGTCAGCTTGAAGGCTACAATGGTAGAGCCCGAGGTTCAGCTGCCCTGCTCTGAATTCACAGTCCATTAAAAAAAAGTTTTTCAGTCTGCCTCTTAATCCCCCCACTTCTGAGAAGATGTAAGACACCATCCATGTTTTGAAAAGCTAAATGAGACACAGTTGTTGCCAACTAAAAACAGAATCCCTCCCCAAACAAAGGCAACCAGTGCCACAGAGCAAATGTCATCTTTACAGGTGTGTAAAATGGAAACCTCAACACAAGCCCACCACACATGGGTTAAAAAAAAGTCAGGTTAAAAGAACATTCCTGCTGTGGAAAACAGTCTGGCCATTTCTCAAAGTGTTAAACCCAGCCATTCTACTCCTAGCTATACACCCCAACAAACTGAAAACAAGAACCAAACAGATACTTGTCCACCAGTGTGCATGGCAGCACAATTCACAACAGCCAAATGGTGGAAGCGACTCAAGTACCCACTGACAGACGATGGATAAACAAAACAGAGTCTATCTCTACACTGGAATACTCTTCAGCCTCAGAAAGGAAGGAAGTTCTGACACACGACACAACATGGACGAGCCTTGAGGACATTATGCTAAGTGAAAGAAGCCAGACACAAAAGGACAAATACTGTATGATTCCTTTTATAAGAAATGTCCAGAATAGGCAAATCCCTAGAGACAGAAAATGGATTAGTCATTGCCAGAGGCAGTGGGTAATAAGTGGTCGACTGCTGATGGGTCTGGGGTTTCTTTTTGGAGCGACAAAAAGGTTATGGAATTATGCAGAGGGGATAGCCGCACAACTCTGAATATACTAGATGCACTGAATTATATACTTGAAACGAGTGAAGTCCATGGTATGTGAATTATATCGACATTGTAAACATTAAAATAGACAGCTGACTTCACCAATTACTCTAAGTCACAAAGGTAGGTTTTCTGATGCTTGGGCGGTGCTCGGAACCCACACTGCTTTCTCCGAGCAAGTCTGTCTGGCTGTGGCACAGAGGCCCGGCAGGCAGCTGGGCTGTCTGTGTGAGAAAGAGGCCAATGTGGGGACCTATGGTGACACATGTTCTACTGCACCAAGCCGACCTGACTGTCAAACTCTGAAGCCCAGGACACAGTAACCATGACAGTCAGGAAGGAATTTAGTTCAAGAAACTTAATGACTAAACATTTAGCCAAGATGAAGGCTGTTGGCTAAATATTTTGAGGAGATTTGATCCTTTTAAAAGACTGTGGTAAAATACGCATTAACATAAAATCTACCATTAGTAGCATTTAGCACATTCACACTGCTGTGCAACCATCATCACTATCCAGTTCCAGAACATTCTCATAACTTCCAAAGGAAACTCTGTACCCTTAGGCAGTTACTGCCCACTCCCACTCCTATGAGCTCCTAGTAACCACTAATCTGTTTCTGTCTCTAGGAATCTACCCATTCTGAACATTTCATGTAAGTGGAATAACACCCTTCCCCTGGAAACCCTGTATTTTAAACAATTTCTATGAATATTTTTTTGTTAGAGACAGGATCTGCTGCCCAAGTTGGACTCAAGTTCCTGGAATCAAGCCTCCTGAGGAGTTGGGACTATGGGGATGTTACTGTGCCTAGCTTAAAGGCCTACATTTTAAAGATTTGCTCTCCATTCTCTAGCAACTTTTCCTCCATTATTTTCCCTTGTGCCTTTGCCTCAACATTCTAGCTGGAGTTCTCACATTGATCTTCCACCCAAGTGGTGAGATTTACCAGGACCAAGTTGACCTCTCATGCTTTCCATTCCAAACACCTAGTCCTCAAGGTCCCAACAGCCTGTTTCTATAGATGTTGACTTTAAAGATGTCCATTATGCATGATTTTTTTGTCCCCAGCGATACATTTCCACAGCTGCTGTTTTACCCCAGTTTCCTGTTGATGTTTTTTCTTACCTTTGCACACTTTATGTAATAAGTTTTAGAGCCTTTTATCAAAGTGTTAGCTGCTTTTATTGAAGAAGAGAATATCTGCCAAAATAAATTTTCATCATGAAGGCAACATATTTTGGGGAGAAAAAAAAAAAAGACAGAAAGAGATCCTAATAAAGAAAGAGAGAACTCCATGTAAGGGTCAGCTCATTTGGTCTAAATATCTTGTGACGACTTGGAGCAAATGCCTTTTTTTGGGCATCTTGCTTCTGATTAGCGGAGATCACGCCACATCTGCATGCCTGACAAACTTCTGTTTCCTGAGGCTGACATCTGAGACCCCATGTTTACCCCAACTTGATCCTACTGAAATGAGCAACAAAATGGAAGAGGGGACACATATGAGAGGCTTTGAGAACTTGCTGCAGGATGCAGCGCGGCTGGAACCACGGGAGAGAAGGAGCACTCACACGCGCCTAACCCTAATTAAACACACACGCAAAGGAGGGACACACTGGGAGGTGTCAGGACAGGATTCCCCAACAGAACCCCAGGACATCTGCAAGGTCAGAAACACTGCACTATGGGCCAGGCTGGCTGAAGGGCAGCTTGCTGGTGGCAAACGGAAGGACCTGAAGTCCACCAGTGCCCTAGGTGGAAAGGCCAGTGACAGGCACTACTGGGATCAGAGAAAGAGACTCAGTGATGTGGAGGAAATCCTACTTGTCTCATGGTCTGCCAGCGGCACCCTGGGTCCCCAGCCCTGCTCCAGCTTCTGCCGCAGGCAAAGCAGCAGGGACTAAAGCTCTATCCCATGAACAACCCTAGGGTCTGGAAGCAAAATAAGTGACAGGGCTGGGGACAAAACGAATATCAACAAATCAGCAACTTCCCTGTGTACAAATACTAACCAAACAGAAGAGACAACAGGAAGACCGAATACCAGTCATTCCAATGAAGATCTCCACCAGGTTTTCTCTGGAGCCTGCCATTTACCTAGAATAAGGATCTGCAAACAGGAGGTACTGGAGTAGGGGCAGGCCGTGACTGCTTCCAGTGACCGCTGCTGCTCTAAGGTGTATTTCCCACTATCGTGCCACACAGCACCCAACAGAAACACGCCCATGTGGCTTAGTGAATTCATTTCAGACTTCCTCACAGAACTGCCTTCTCCCAATCCCCAGTAAAAGGAGAAACAAACAAAGGTGGGGAAGGGAAGAATTCACCAAACAAAGGAAAGGGCCAGAACTGAAAGCAGTCTAAGAAGACTCCAGAGGCAATGCAGCAGTAAGGCTGGTCTTCTGCCCCTGCCCCCAGAAACCACACTGGGGAGTTGGGAACACCTGGAGAATTCGCAGCCCTTGAGCTGGAGAGAAGCAACCAGGGAGTCCTTCACTTTTTCCCTTTTAGGCCCAGGAACTACAGAAACTCTGGCTGGGATGCAGGGGAGAGATGGCTAAGTGGTCCACGAGCCAAGCTAGCTCTGTGGGAAATGACTGCTCTTAGGTACACAGATTTATGGGACCACCCAGAGCCTGAGGTGCCCCTTTCGCCTCCGGAAACACAGCACATGGATCCCTCAAGCAGCTAGTGTGAGTCTTAGTTTAGACAGTTCAGTACAGTTCTTAGAACAGAGAAAAGAATCTAGATACTGCCGAAGACTACATGGCTGCAGCTCCCTCCAGCGTGCAGATTCTCTCCTAACACAAGATAACAAGCCTGCACACGACAGCTCAGAGGGGAAAACAGTGAGCGAGGGTGCCAGGAAACTGGGAAGAGGGAGCCAAGAATTCCTCCACTGTCTCAAAGCAAACAGAATGATGATGCAGAACCATCCAAGCCTGCGCCAAGATGAAAAGAAGTGACATGGTAACTCTACAAACGTATCATGGCCAAAAGAAAAACCAAGAGACACAGGGAGGGAGATAGCAAAGGAGAGGCAAAGTCTCCCACCAAGAAGAGAGTACATCGCTAGGAAGAGAAGGAAATGCCCCACAACTTTAGAATAATATGTTCCCAATAAAGAAGTTCAAAGATGAGATGATAAACTAGAATAAGATGAAAACACACATTTCCAACCTAGAGAAACAAACTGCAGACAAAAACACATCATCATGGAACCAATAAATACATTGAAAAACAGCCAGAAACAAAATATACATAGCTGAAAATCAAATTAGACAAACAAAGTGAACGCAGATGAAAAAGACAAAAGCTAAAGCAATTAGGGCAAAGCTAATAGCACTGGAAGAGAGACAAAGACAATCCAACATAAGGATAATTTGTGTCCCTCAAGTAGAGACCCCAACAAATGGAACAGAAGACATTGTCAAAGATATACAAGAGAATGACCTGAAACAAAGATGCCTGCATCTGCAGTTTGAAAGAATACACTATGTTCTCAGGCATTTTGTTGTTGTTGTTGTTGTTGTTTAGAGACAGGTTCTCTCGCTCTGTCATCCAGTCTGGAGTGCAGTGGTGTGATCACAGCTCACTGTAGCCTCAAACTGTTCCCAGGAAAACTTGATAAAGAATGCTCAACAGCAAGATAGACTCTAGTCAACCCACTCAACTTCCGGGTTAAAGAAAATATTCTTCAGGCACCTTGAAATTCTTCCAAGGGGGACACATCAGAACACTAAACATAATGCCTACAGATTCTGATGCAGCTTAGTGCAGCGGTGGTAGGGGGAGAGTCAGAGGTAAGGTCGGAGGGATAGGTAGGAGCCAAAGCCTCCACCCATCAAAGATGAGATTGGAACACAGATTTGTAGGAAGTGAGGGAGCAGGCCAAGTAGAGAGGGATCCAGGCATAAGGCCCAGCAAGAGTCAAGGCTCTGACTCCAGCACAATCTGGAGCAAGAGGAGTGGGTAGAGCCAAGACAGCAAAGAGGACAATTGAAGAAAATGAGCTCAGAGAGGCAGGTAGGGACCAGGTGATATCTGGCTTTTGAGGCAGACCCAGTTAACATAATTTGGGGGACCTGGTACAAAATGAAAAGGCAGGCCTCTTGTTCAAAAGTGAAAAATTGAGAGATGGTGACAACAGAGCATGAAACCAAGCATGGGTTCTTGTAAACCCCGGACAGTTACCTCAGCTGCATGCCCAAGAAGCTGGCCCTGCTTCCAGGCAACAGACTTTGGGTTTTATTCTGAGAGGGGTTTTCTCAGGGGAGTGACTTGATCAGATGAACATTTTCAAAAGCCCACTCTAACTATGGGCAGATGTAGGGTGGAGGGGACAGGACAAGAGGGTGCAACATGCTGCAGGGTAGGCTCTGCAGAAGCAGATACTGGGTCATGGCTTGGGGCACACGATGTTTATGAGGGACTGACACAGAAAAGGAGGTGGGAGGAGGAAGTCAAAACACGAGATGGCCCCTGAGGGCTCTGTGTACCCTCACCTCGCTCAGTCACCAGGGTATTGCCCTGGAAATAGCATGACCTTGGGTGAAGAGGCTCTTGCAGCTGAGGCCAGCTGAAGGGACAGACAGCTGGAAACTGCCTGCTAAACTGCCGTCCCCCAGGGAGATCTGGGCAGTGACAGCTGGGTCTGCCATGTGAGACTATTGCAGAGTCTAGGCAGGGATGTGGGTGGCTGATCTAGGTGCCATCATGAAGGGCGTGTATGCTGGGGGCAGAGTGAATGCAGGAGATCCGGGGCTCTGACTTCCATAGTTCATGTTTTGATTTTAGAGGCCTAAAGGGCAGTTGGGTATATGGGTCTGGAGTTTGGGGGAGAGGTCTGAAGAGCCAGGTGAGTGAGTGAGAGCATCTTGGACGTGAGTGCAAACAACCCTCTCTCCATTATTTGGAGTTGGATGAAGAGAAAGAATCGGCAAAGGGGACAGAAAGAGGAGTCAGCGCAGCAGAAAGATCACACAGATCGGTCGAGATTATTGGTGGCAATCAACGGAAACCAACTCTAGCTGATTTATGCAGACAAGAGTTGATGAAAAGCTACTGAAAATGAACGTGGCAATGGTTGTACAACACAAATGTGCTTAATAATACCACAGAACTGTACACTTACAAATGATTAAGATAGCAAATTTTATCTTATATACATTTTAACACATACACACACAAAAAAGTGGGGAAAAAAGGCTACTAGGTGGTCAGAGTATCCCTAGAGAGTTAGAAGAAGATCTGGATGGCCAGGAACAAGACTCTAAATCCTTCTGCCAAGCCGGCCCAGAACAACCAGTACTGCCTCTGCCACTCTGCGTGGGGGCAGCACCAGCCACCAGCACCGCAGCCACTGAGGCCCAGAAGCCTGTCTTGCCTGCAGCCCTGTGCCTCCCAGCAGTTGAGTCTGATGTCGGAGCCCAGGACACATACCCAGACCCACGTGCAGGTCTCAGGCAACTTTTT
>CAUYQG010254410.1:0-11167 GCA_963574415.1 Tarsius wallacei
CAAGTGCTTCTTCTGCCTCAGCCTTCCAAGTAGCTGGAACTACAGGCCCGCACTACCACGCCTGGCTAATGTTTTTTTTAACTGTAGAGATGAGATCTTGCCAAGTTGCCCAGGCTGTTCTCAAACCCATGGACACAGGCAATTCTGTCACCCCGGCCTCCCAAAGTGCTGGGATTAAAGGTCAAGCCACCGCGTCTGGCCCTCTGGTTATTTTTAATCAAATGTTTCATCAACATATCCTGTGACTTTCCACTCGTCCTTGTTATCTCACCACGGTAGATCTGAACGATGTCTTGCTCAGTTTTGTCACTTTGCAAAATAAATTGAGATGAAGTGCAGACTCTCCCAGGATGACCCAGTAAAGTAGTGATGTAGAGTCCAGATATGGAGACTCTATTTTGGTGATTCCCACACTCCCAGCATGCCACGCCGCCATTCTGTGAGGTTCATACCATTCCAGTTACATCCAGGCTCCCTTCACAATAGGAAAAATTATGAAGATCATGTCACTGCAGCAAATCATGAGGCACTTTCTCTTCAGGAACTAGCAAAACAAGCAGAGGTCACACCAGAAGAGCAGCTCAGAGCTTTAGTCGGGGCCAGAAAATCTCAAGTAATCTGTATATTGGGTTAAAATAGGGTTTATTAGGCTTGAGAAACAAAACTCACTTGGATAGTGTTTGTTTTAATCCATGTTTTTTTAATGTCATTCCAGTTCCTTTCTATTTCGCTCTATTATTTATTTCCTGAATTTCTTAGCAGTTTACTTTCCTGCTGTTAATGATGCAGAACTAGTAACTTCCTTCAGAGATGGCGGTTCGGGATGTTATGTTATCACAAACCAGTGCTGTTAATGACAACTGACATAGGGTTCAGTACTGACTATCCATTTTTTCCTCTGGAAGGTGTCGATGGCTCTGCTGTCCTCTTATGCCACTGAAAGGCACACACTAAGGAGATCAGGGGACAATAGCCCTAAGTTGGCATTTGCAGATGTGTTTCCTGTCTGTGAACAAAGTGTGTTACTGACCAGACTCTGGTAACCAAGAGCGTGGCTGTCCGTGCCAACAAATCTGACCAGAGACTGTACCCGTGTAGCCAATTTCTAATACTAAAACCAAAAGGCGGCGTCTTTCAAAGGTTTTAGTTTGTTTGTTTGTTTTGGTTGGCTTCTTTGTATCTTTTTAAAAGTTTTCTTTATTATGGTTTTAAAAACCCCACATAGCATAAAATATACCATCTTAACTATTTTTAAGTGTACAGTTCAGTAGTGTTCAGCCTATTCACACTGCTGTCTAACTGTTTCATCTTGCAAAGCTGAAACCCCACACCTATTAAACAAGTGTTCCCTTTTTCCTCTTCTCCCAGCCCCTGATAACAACCACTCTACTTCCTATTTCTACAGTTCTGACTACTCATATAATGATGCCACAAATAATGATATCATCTTTGCCATTTTGGGACTGCCATATTTCACTTAGCATGCTGTCCTCAAGATTCGTCCATGCTGTAACTTGGGACAGATTTTCTTCCCTTTTTGACTTTGTTTATCCGTTTATCTGTTTATGGACACTTGTTTGCATTCACCTCTCAGCTATTGTGAATAGTGCCACTATGAACATGGGTGTGTAAATATTTCTTCAAGATCTTGCTTTCCATTTTCTGGATATGTGAATTATTTATATATTGATTTTTTTTCTCAATTTTTGGACTAAAGCAGAAAAATTCTTTACTGTAGTAGGTGCAGTAATACTCTTCATTAAACAAAAAAGAATCAGGGATTTATCCTCTGATTCATCCACAATATTTCTTCAGCATAGATTGGTGGAAAGTATTACCTTCCCCATTCTCCGGATAGGAAAATTGGAGCAAAAATGTTCCTTCACATAGCCAAGCAGCCATGGAGCCTGGCCTTCACTTCAGATCTGCTGATTTCTCCTTATGTGCAGGCATTGACATCGGGGATTAATTAAGAGACCTTATTCCAAAAGGAAAGATTTGCCATTATTTGGGCAAAGGCTTACTGACTTTGGCAACAGAACCAAGTGTCACACTTTCCTTTGGCTGGCAGCTGTGGGTATTCTTGTCCAGTTGGTATATATTTCCAAGAATGTTCCCCATGGGCCTATTTTGGATTCCACTTACAAAATGTTAAGGGATAATAACATTTACCCAGTGCATGTCTAAAAGTTTGCACTGAAATATTCCACGCTGTGTGCCCCCCCCCCCCATTATCCCTCTTCCTTTCATTTATCCTCAAGTGCCCTTACACCCTCGGCATTCTCCAGCCACAGCCCTTTCGTTCTGCCGCAGAGTCAGACCTTCTCTCTTCCTGCCTCCTTATTAAGATACGTAATCAAAAGATCATCACCTTGCCATCTCGTTTAATGTGAGGCCAGATGCTGACATTAGTTCTTTGCCCTGCCGTTTCATGCTAAGACTTCAAGCCACTGCTCTGTTCCTCGTCACTCTTCCATTCCATCAATGTGGATGCTCACTGACTGTCCTCTCACTCGGGCTCCCTGAGCTCATCTGCTTGCTGGCTTGTCACTCTCTTTATGCATGATCAGATGTCAGATGCATCTGGATAAGAGCATGAGCATCTCAGAATAGATGGTTCCTTGGAAATGCATTTATTCTTACAAAACCTGTGTGTGGGGGGAAGACACAGCTGCTTGGGAGCATGCCTTAAAGATGTACCAAGCAACAAGATGCACCATTCTGCTCAAATTCATTTCATTTACAGAGTGATATGTATACACGCTCCTTTTTGTTGTTGTCTAATATGAATGTGTATGTTTTGTCAAAAAGTACCATAAACTGCCTCTTTAAAAAAAAACTATTATCCTGAGTCTCCTTTTCTTACAAATATCCATACTCCACCTGCATGATCCTGAAAAACAAGCTTTCTTTATTCTCCTGTATGCGATACACTTGGTAAATATGGCCACGAGGGTACATTCTGTCAGTGAATTAGTTGCTTATCTTTGGAATACATAACTATTAGTTGCAGCTATAAAGGTAGATTGTGAGAGTTGCATCAAGTGTGACGACTTTGCAGTTCATTCGTTTAGCTAACTAACTTCTTTAGTGCTTACTACATGCCAAATGTTCATCACACGCTCTGAAATGTGAATAACCTCTTTTCTGGAACAGTGTGTACACAGCTTCTGTAACTTGAGCCATCATTCCAATTATTAATTTACATGTCTGTCTCTCTCCATAGACCAGTGGTTATTAATGAGGGGCAGTTTTGAGCCCCAGGGGATATTTGGCAGTGTCTGGAGATATTTTTGATTGTCAAAACTGGGAAGGTACTATGATATTTTGTGGGTAGAGGCCAGGGATACCGCTAAATAGCCTACAATTCACAGGACAGTCCCCACAACAAAGAATTATGAACCCCAAACATTAAGTTCTGAGCTTGAGAAAACTTGCCCCAGATAATAGGATCTTCAGAGCGGGACTGGGTCACATTGTCATTCTTCATACATAGAAGGACATCCAAGTGGTGGCAGTGACAGTGCAATTGAAATTTCAGGCCTGCAAGAATGAATAGGACAAAGCCCCTGACCTAGCACCTTGCTGCTCAAATGCGATCTGTAGGACCAGCAGAACCTCTATCACCTGGGAATTTGTTAGAAATACAGAACTAGAAGCCTCACCGCAGATCTGCTGAATCAGAACCTTCATTTTAACAAAATTCTTTGGTGAGGCAGATGAACGTTAAAGTCTAGAAGCGTTGACCAAAAGGTTTTAGAGTCAAATGAGTGAGGTGGGTGGACTCAAGATGCTCAAAAGCAGGGACCCATGTTCACCTGGCAGCAGTGGGCAGAGGTGTTCCTCCTGGATGTACCTCTGGAACATGAGGTGAGCATAGCTGTAGGCCAGGAAATAGCTAGAGTTTGAGATCTCAGAGACACAGTTGCGAATACGGGTAAAACAATGCAACACCAATATATCAGAAGGCAGTTGGGGAAATGAATAAGCAAATACTGACACAGGAGTGGCAGCGGCTGGGTCAAGAAAAAGGGCAGGACAACACTCTAGGCAGTCCATACTGGAAAGGAAGAATGCCAAGCAGTGCTAAAAAGGAAGCTAAAGAGGGAATGGATAGGCCATGTGCCAAAGCTAGAGAGGCCAAGGCTCTGAGACTGCGGGGGTGAGAGGCAGCAGCCCAGACTGGCTACAGGCTGTTCATTCCATCGTCTGGGTGGCTCGGGTTCATTAGGGGAATCAAGTTACTCAGAACCCTTGTACAATGGCTCACAGTCCTTCCAGGGCTTGATAATGTGGTAATTAACTTGGGGATGCCAGGAATGCCTTAGATTTGAGTTCTGTCTGTAGCAGGCTGGTGTGTCTGGAATCTGGATATTGAAAATTGCTATTCCAACATCCTTCTTTCCTTCATGTAGGATCAAGTGCACTAAAAATCTGAGCAAAGGGACAAATATGAATTCACCAGAAGGACATCTCTGAGGGGCCAGTTCTGATAGCATTTGTTAGGTTTTCCAGGAGCCTTCTGTATTTGCTGGTGGTTAAAATACTGCCATGGTGTTTGAATATTGTGGCATTATTAAAGTCAATGAGAAGTATTTAAGGACTTTGATATTGTGATTCTGTTATTTTTCATTTATTCAAAAGCCACTGGAGTCCTTTCTTAAAGAAATATTGACCTCCAACTTATCTTAGTAAATGACAACTTGTTGATCTGAGTGCCTGTCACAGTCTAACCATAACTTGGAACATTTTACTTGGCCTGGAAGACAAAGGAGAACTGTCAGCTGCCCAGATTGTGGTTGGATGAAGACCCAGGTTCCTTAATAGAGCAACTCAACTTCCTTTCCCTGTCCCAAATTGGTTTCAGCAATTTATGTCTCAGACTTATCTCAGACCTAAACAAAGTGAGGTCTGGAAAACCCAGAATCCCCCTCAGATTGAAAAAGAGGACAAGTTGCTTCATCTTTTAAGAAATCAGCAATGATTCCTCCGAGTATATTTTTACAGCAAATTATACTTCTGGATCCTGTCCAAAACCGTATTTCAGCTTATGACTAGTCCTTGCAAGTAAACCTACTGCCACATACGTTTTTCTCTTCCTCCCGCACCTTCTGGAGCACACAGGAACGTATGCAACCAGATACCTAGAGATCCCCCAAATTTACAGTGGTCCAATAAAGGGAAAATCAGATTAGTAGAATGTTTTGTCTTTAACACGGACCATACATGCCAGAACTCAATGTACTGAGCTCATGCTGTGCATTTTATAGTAAAGCCATCAATGGGTGCCTGAGAGATATCTCCTCCTTCCACTTTTCCCATCCAGGTTGGCCCCTTAGAACTCTAGACATTGATCAGACTCAGAATATGATAAATGTGTTTGCAGCCATAGGTAATAATTCTAGAAGTAAAATTCTCTCCTCTTTGGGACTCGTTCCTGCCATGAGGGGCAGGGTGGAAGACTCCAAAACCCAGAATGGTGCAAAGTTTTTAAATTGAATAAACACAGCAGTGTATGGTCAGCTGAGAATTGTACTTCTGGAAATAGTCACTTGTCCAAAATAAATCTGATTTTGGCAGGGTGTAGTAACAGTATACAGATGCAATTCATTTTGCCAGTGCTTACAGTCTACATGAAAGGAAGACTTGAAAATTCCTCATTGGCTTTGCCTCTTCCAAATGTGGAGATCTCCATGGGCTGTCAGGACAGGATTGGCAGGGACTTTTCAGATCCCCATGGCCCAATTTCAGAATTTTATGGATATGGAAACAAACTTTGAAGGCCAGGATAGCCCAAAGGTCTTTGAATGAGTTTGGGATTCAGGTTTATGTTCTACCAGCTTAGCCCTGGGCGAGTGATCACAACTCTTTCAGCTTCAGTTTCTTTATAGCTAAGAGGGGACTTATAACATCTAGTTTATAATGTTCTAAATCCTAAAGGAAATAATACAAGTAGAGCACTTAGCAAATTATCAGCACATAAGATGCAATGAACAAAGTTTATTATCACACTTTTTATCATTGTTGCTGTTGTTATCCAAGGTCATGCAGCTAGTTAGTACAAGAGTCAGAATGCAATACTGGACTGCCTGACTCCCAGACGCTTGAACTTTCTTGACCTCTTCCCTTTCTCTGTTTCCACAAAACTGTAAGAATCAACCACATTTTCCCATCTCTCTTCACCTTGAAAAATCCCTGTCCTCAAAGAGAATGATTAAATACAGAATTTTAAGTATCACCTGAGTTGCTTTAACCTACCAGTATGAGAAATGTGTTGGTAACCCCATCCCAGTTCTTTGCTCTATATCTTTGGTTAAGTACTTTCTCATATGGCTTTTTAAGATCATCAGCAAAAAGATTTCCTATAAGGCAACACAAAGAATGAACACCACTGCAGCTGATTAATTTCTCAAAAGCTACTGGTGTCTTCAACCTTTCCCTGAGTAGGCTGCTCTGCACACTTTGCCTCTAAAGAGCCATCACTTTCCTTCTCAAGACCAGAAGGACTATGCTTCTAATCTCCAGAGTCTAAGCTGAAGTCCTAGGCTAGGGCAAAATTCAAGGATTGGAGTTAAGGTCTGAGGTTTTAACTATAAAGAATGTCTGGGTATAGAAAGGCACAGTGGAACTCAAGGATTTTCGTTCACTGTGCATGTCTTGTTTCAGCCTTATTCTGAGGAGCTCAATAATACTTTGTTATCATGGGCCAGCCTACAAAGCAAATAGGAAATGAAGAGTGTCTTGTCTATGAGATGGAACATTCTGGATTTCAAGAACATGGATTTCTAAAGCAGTGACGTATAGGAACTTTGATCCCATCCAGAGTTGGCTTCAATTCCTGGCTCCACAATTTACTGTTGCATGGCCTAAGTTAGGTATGTGATTTCTCTAGGCCTACTTTCTTATCTGTAAACTGGAAATAACAGCAACAACAATAATAATAATAATGACTTTATAGGATTGCTCTGAGGATAGAATGAGAGACTATTCTGCACTATACTTAGCATATACTTAGTATATGCTAGGCATATACTAGAGGAACTTAAGGGTTCTAGAATTCATTGAGAACACAAATGGTTCATGGAGAGTTTAAAACTAAGCCCCAGCTATGTTTTTAAAGTTTTTTACAAAGCAAGAAGTAGGTGTTATGCAAGTCAGGCCTTTCTCCTTTGGAAGTTTTAGTGTTACATGCTTTCTTCTTTTCCCAAAGGCCAGGATTGTAGTGGAGGTATCTATGTATGCATGGGATGCAGGAGTTCAGGAGGCCCAGGGATGTACCTAGCTAGGTTCTTCTGGAGATGTTGCCACTACTTTGTCAACTCTACCCTAAACTGCTTAGTATGGAGAGAGGTCTGCTTCTTGGCAAGTCACTCTGTTTTTCCCATAAGCATAGAATACGACCCAGGACTTGCTTCGGTGAAACTCTCTTCCACCCAATTGCATTTCTACCTTGGAGAGACCAAGAAGAGGTTGTTGCAAGTACATAATAGAGCAATGGAATTGGAGGCAAGAGAGGATGTAGGCAAGAAGCCCAGTCCCCAATTTCCTGGCGCTTCACCCTCACAAGTTCACATGCTTCCAGATCACCTCAGCAGCGCCTCTTCCTGAGAACTAAACCAGCAATTTGTCACTTTCTTACACCTCCCTCCTCTTCTCTGTGTCACATCCAGCTTCAGAACAGAATTAACAGAACTTCCAGGGCTCTTTGAACTGAGATGAACAATCCAAGCAGAGGATGGGTTTATTCACAATTCTATTAGAGATGGAGGGACAGAAAAGATAAAGGAAGGAGGAGCACCTGACTGCTGACAGTGGAATCTTGTGACTGAACATATCTTCAATACGTTTTCCTCCACTATATAGAACTCAGGCAAATCACTTAAGCAATCAGCTCCTTTCACGAGTGTGGACATCTTTTTCCAGGATCCTGGTGACAGAAGATGTAGAAACAAATGGTCTGTGACATAGAGCCATAGAGACATTAGCTGGTAGGTGCAGCCTAGCAACACAGGGCTCTGCTGCCCAGAGAGGTAGGGCATGCAATGCTTGCCAGCTTAAAAACCAGGTTGCTTGATGGGAAGTGCCTCAGGTAACAGTCTTGCTTGTAAATCAGGAGTGTGGAACTTCCGTGCTTTTCTTGGGGATCTAGGCTTACTGCCACTCTCTTTATTCCCTACATGTGGCTGGCAGTGGGGAGAGCCAGGGAGTGGTCAGCAGAGAAAGACAGAAGCAATAAGGCCAAGTGCAGGGTATGAACTGCCTACATACCCACTGTGAACATCTAACTTGTTTATCCTGAGTATTCTTGAGAAACATTTCTAGGTTTTAAATAAAGGACTGTTTATTTTATTTCACCATCAATAATGATACTGTACAATTATATTTAAAATTCATATAAACTTTTACTGTTTTCCACATGCTTTCCTGCACCATCTCTCACATCATCCTTACTACAGGGCCCAAGAGCATGTAAATTATCACCGTTTTACAAGTTAGCAAACGTTGAACATAATGATGAAACCATAGCTCTTTAATTTCTTTCAAAATAGAGTAAGTGGTAGGACTCATCTGGGACTAATCTAAAAAGATTAAACTAATTCATCAGCTTGAAGGGCAGTAAAATGTTGGTGAATATTGTGTTATGTGTTTTTTTTTCCCTGAAATGAACACCTCTATTCATCCTCTGTGTATCTTATCCTTCTCCCCGCACAAATCCCTCAGCAAATTACTCTTTTTTATATAAAAACAGCAAGATTTTCTTCATAAACCTCATTAAATTAAAGCTGTTAAAAAAGCACAGTATACCCAGTTTTCCAATCTTCTGATCAGATCCATTTGTGGGAAGAAAATAGCCAAGAAGTCAGTGTGACTCCCAGTAGGAGCTTGGGTGTAAGCAGTTTTCTGGACCAAGTAGCCAATTTGTGTTTGATATGTATGCCCTGTTTCTATCACCCACACTAATTAACCTCAGTCTACAGAGAGACACTGGGGTTATTTAGAATGTTTATTTCACAATTATTTCAGTCTGTATGAAGTTCACACTTAAATCATATGTCTTTATCTTAGTTGTGGACAGAATTTTTCAGCTAAAGATTTTAGAACAGTCACTCTTTCTCTTGAAGATGAGTCATTAAAGATTCATGGAATCTTGGAATTGTTAATCTGGCAATGCTGCAATCACTGCACTTCCAGTGAAATGTTTTAGGATTTCTGAGTTTATATTTATATGTGGTACACAGCTGGATGAGAAATCCAATTGCATTATTTCTTTTCAATCTTACAGATGATTGGTAGCAAGAAGATTAAGTCTTTAGCTATGTGATGAGATATTTGCTTTACACAACATGGAGACTATACAATGTTTTTATTTCAGAATGTATTGACATACTGAAAAAAATGTATTTTATATTTCTTTTAGAAAACTAAATAGAGTTAAATAAGCTGAGTTATCGTTGCACTTTGTTACAGGGTAGAGAATGGTCAGTATAAGTAGAATTTTATCCCTGAAAATTGTCTTAGGACTTTTCAGCACTTTTTGTTTCAGATTCAGAACTCAGGTTCATAGAAACTAAGAAATGTGTCCAGAGTCACACAGTCAGAAAGCAGCACAGCCAGGACTATAAAACAGCTTTTTCAAAAACTTGAGAGTCTCCTAATAAACATTTATTGACTATGTATTTATGTATTGTATATTTATTATTGAACATGTATTCATATGTCATGCAGTCACTGAGTTTGAGACTGGAAATTAAGAGATGCTTAGGATATAACATCTGCCTTCAGAGAATCTGCTTTCTATTCCTATGCCTTTTGACACAATTCCTAACAGTAAGACCAGGAAAATAGTATGAGTATCATTTGCCTTCAGTTCAGCAATATATTTTTTAAAAATTCATTGCAGTCAAATGATCAAGATAGAGAAACATGAGGTCTAGGAGGCCTGGATTATGCAACTGTTAACCATACCAAAGTGTATTGCTTGATGTCAATCCGGCCTAGAGAAAGTTTTTAGCGGAGGGGCATAGAACAGTCTTTGGCTAGGTTCATCCACTATTTTGTCAACTACCTGGGTGAAAACATGGGGTGATTAATGAACTTGATGATGACATAAAGGAAGGAAATAGAACAAAGACAGTACATTGTAATTTCAGCATCAACAAACATTTCCCATAGGATAGAAGACGACTTAAAAACAACAAAAATGAAATATAACATGAATACCTATGAAATAGTAGCATGACAAAAATACAGTTAGAGTGGTTTTTTTTAATTTACATTGAAATTTTTAGCAGAGTTCTCTTTTATTTTATTTTATTTGGTAAAAAAGGAAATAAATAATCAAAAGAAGGATGTAGACAAATTTTACTACAAATTGTATTACAAATTAAAAAGTAAAAATTTTGGCTTTAGGAACATAGATCGTAATCAGTTCCCTCTAACTTACTTTATGAATATTTCTTAAAGGTGCTTTTAGCATTCTCTATAGGCACATTTTGACCTTTTCCTGCTTGTCTTAAAGCAACAGTCTGAATTTTGTACAGCAACTAATGAATATTTTATATTCTGAATTATGTTTCAACACATTTGCAAAAAGGGGGATGGATATTTTTAAGTACATATTAGCTATTTCCAGTGCTATCACTCATTTGCATGTATTTGTGTATAGAAAACACAATTTAGCATTCAGTTGCAATTTCAAATGTCTACTAACCAGAATCACTTAGTGAATGAAGAGTGAAGAGTTCACCAATTTTTTCCACCTGTATAGCCAATAGGGAAAAATAGGAAATGTTTCCGAAAACCAAAGAAGGTAGCAAAATCTCATTTGAACTAGAAATTTAATAGATGCCCTTAAATGAAGCACAGCATCCTTATGAATAAGCTGTCAGTTTATTGCATTTGCTTGCTGGCATTATCTTTACTCTTTCTCTTTAAGTAGCTATATGTTCTTAGGAGTTGGTCAGCAGCATCTGCTGGTTTCTAGTTGCTCTGAACAAGGAGATGTTATTCCTAGAAATTTGGGGTCAAGCCGGGCTCGGTGGCTCAGCCTGTAATCCCGCGCCTTTGGGAGGCTGAGGTGAGTGGATTGCCTGAGCCCGCGGGTTCGAGACCCGCCTGGGCAAGCGAGACCTCATCTCTACAATATATCAAAAAATTAGCCGGGCGT
>CAUYQG010254423.1:0-13422 GCA_963574415.1 Tarsius wallacei
TCGACCTGCTGGGCTCAGGTGGTCCTTCTGCCTCAGCCTTCCAAGTAACCCGAACTACAGGTGCAGCTACCACACCCGACTAGTTTTTGATTTATTGTAGACAAGGTCTCACCAAGTTGCCCGGGCGGGTCTTGAACCCACGGGCTCGGGCAATCTACTCTCCTTGGCCTCCCAAAGTGCTGGGATTACAGGCTGAGCCACCAAGGCCGGTCTGCTGCATTTTTTTATGGCAGCCTGAGCTAACTAGGACAGATGGCACTGAAGATTAAGTAAGATAAGTATTAAATGTTTGATACATTTCCAAGTACATCATAAAGACTCAATATAGACAAATCTTATTATCCCAGGCATGTAAGAGAATGTGTGGCACACGATAAGCACACAATAGGCCATTTGGTATCATTCTACCTCTTCTCCAACTGCTAGCCACCCTCTTACTCTCCAACCAAATTGGCTGGTCTGAGGCTCCCAGAACACACAGAACTTATTGCATCTTAATATTTCCAAGCATTAGTGCTAATTATTTGCTCAGGTCTTTTAAGTGTCATACTCTTTGAGAGGTTGTCTCTCATCAACCTATCAAAATTAACCCTGATCACACTACTCCTTCTTCTTGCTTCATTTCTCTTCATTCTACTTAGCAAACACTGACATTTTGAGATATATGTTTAGTTATTTATGTTGTGTTCCTCTTGCACATAGGAATGAGATTCATAAGGACAGGGACTATCCTCAATGCTGAGAAGAATACCTGGCTTATAGCATTATTAAACCTATTTTTGAATGATTGAATGAAAGGAGTTGAATAAGAAAATTCTGCTAGTTAACATCAACCTGTAGAACTATGTGGTAAAATCAAACAATGTGTATATATGTATCTTATTACAAATGTAGCATTTTGGAAAAAAAAGTTTGTCATGTTATATATGAAAAATGAGATAGAGGTTTTGAGTAACTCTTTCTCTGGTGCTGTCACATCTATCCTTTTTGTGCAAATAACACATTCCTTATATGTATTTTTCTATCTCATCAAAAACCAAACATATAATGCATATCCTAAATTAAGTATATCAACCCTTAAAGGGATAAAATATTAACTGTAAGTTTTTGAAGACTGACTTTCTAAAAAGTAAATACTACATTATTATAGTTTTTGTGAAAAAATTAGTTTCTGAAATGTAAGATTTATAAAACTTAAAAAAATCTAAATATCATATTTCATATAGCTCTTCCTATTGTCTATCTGGAGAAATTTTAGTTATTTTTATTTAGTCATACTAATTTTAGATGGATAGGAAGTGGTTATAATAAAAAATTAAGTTTCATATAGTGTTTGTATATTTATTACATATATATCCAGTAATAACAATCAATGTGGTGATTCACATGCAGGCAATTTATGCTCTAGAGAACAATTAAATCAAGTGCTACAACTTGGTACTTACTGTTATGCATAAACCTGAGAACCATAACTTTCTGGATCATTCAACTTAAAGTAAAGCAAAATGAAATGTGTGAGACATTAAAGAAAATTCTCTTCTGCTAATGTTTATCCAAACAAATTATTTCAGTTCTATGATTGATTGTGCACACATCTTTAATATTGAATTAGTAAAATCTAGTAACTCTACAAACGCTCATGAAAGTGATAATTGCTTCTATATTTTCCAGTAGGATGTTAAGAAGATTATTTAAAATTACTATTATGCCACACGGATTTAATTTCTTCTATGTCACTTTTGCTGCTTTAAAAATACTAGTTGTTGCAATGTTTGCATGCTTTCTGTATAAAGACTGATTTGACTCATCTCTCAGTCTCAAAAATGTCAAACCAAAACAAACACATCTTAATCAAATAAACTAATAAAATTATTAATAATTTTATGGAATTAGGTATTCTAAATCAGAACTGGTTGCAACAAGTTTTGTGAACTTTTCTATCTTATGAACATAATTGACTAAGTGGTTATGAGAGGCATAAATTGTACTTCTTATGTGGGTATTGCTGGGGACTTCTTTGCTCTGAAGTACACAGAATTTTATAATCATGTCAGAGCCTCACAGAACTAATAAGTCTCATTTTCTACATGTCTGAGATCTTGCTCTCTGTATAAGATCTTAATTGGGTCATTCAAAATTCAACATAATATTTATATGATTCCTGAAGAAGTGAACATAAAAATAGAGGCTTAATCTCAAATGCATTGAGTACATACCAAAACTGAAACCAAAATATTTGAAGGTGGTATGGGGCCTGATATACAAGGAGGTATCAAAAACAACAACAAAAAAACAGAATTTGTTTATTTTAAAAATGTGTACTTATTCTTACAAGTATAAATTTCAGTCATCAAATTACTCTCCGTTTGATGCAATACCTTTATCAAGACACTTTCCACTGCTCAAAACAGTTTTTGAACTCATGAATTTTGGTGCCTTTTGGTGTTTCTACCGTTTGTTTGTTTTACCTTTTCCACATCACCAACATGTTTCCCTTTGAGGACTTTTTCATCCAGAAAATGAACAACAACAAAAAATTGCTGGGAACGAGATCTGGTGAATAGGGAGGGTGGGGCATAGGGGTCATGCCATTTTTGGTCAAAAACTGCTGAACACTCAGCGCAGTATGGGCAGGCACACTCATAAATTACCACCATGAAATGGGCAAACAGTTGAAAGACTTCAAAAAACTTCACTGAAGCCAAATGCAGCTGGTACACTGACACCACTGGTTCCTAGAATGCTTATCCAGGGAGGGAAGCCTGTACTACAAGCGGCTCGCCCTCCAAAAAATAATTCTTTTGGGGGTGGGGAGTCTCCCCTTGTATAACATGATTCAAGAAGAAATTTAAAGGAAGATTACAAGCAGTACTGACTTGTATACTTAAATATTGTTTTCAAATAATCCCTTTTCTATTTTCCTGAAAGCCTGGTCCTCTGGAAAATATAACTTTTTCTGTGTTATTGGATTACTCAATTTTCATTTTGAGTTTATATTTGATGTTATATCTTGTCTAGGCCATTTTTAGACCTAATTTTTTAAAATAGTAAAATGAAACATAAACATTGACTAAGAAATATTTCCTTAGAAAGCATAAAAATGATAGTCGTTCCAGAATGATACCCCAAATTTATTCCTAGCCTTCAGAAGATGATAAAATGAACATTCTATATAAAAGCCATATATAGTAAATAATATTTTATCTAGTTCATTTGTTTAAATAGGCATCAAGTCTCTAATATATACAGGACAGATCCAATTAATTCTAGTTAATTAATTAATTAATTCAGTCATTTACCAAGTTTCTAAAGTGTTTGGAACAGCTTCTAAGGCTCTATATTATAATCACGGACAGTTCTGCAGTGCAATTATGAAAAGCACCCATGCGCATTTGGTTTTTATATTTATATTTTATTTTATTACTATTTTTTTGAGTGGGGGTTCTCATTCTGTCCTCCCTACTGGAGTGCAGTGGCATGATCACGGCTCACCACAGCCTCAACTCCCTGGGCTCAAGCGATTCTCTCACTTCAGCCTCCCAAGTAGCTGGGACTACAGGTGCACACCTAATTTTTAAATTTTTTTTTGTAGAAAGGCAGTCTCCCTATTTTGTCTAGGCTGGTCTTGAACTCCTGGGATCAAGCAATCCTTCTGCCTCGGCCTCCCAAAGTGCTGAGTTTACAGGTGTGAGCTATCATCCCAGTGACACTGGTTTTAAAATCAAGAGCCACATCTCTTACATGCCACAAATCATGAGAAAGTGAGAAGATGAGGATTTGTATTAATGTTCTGGCACCCTGTTTCTTATTTGACACAATCAGGTAGTGCCTTGACTTGTCAGGTGGCCTTATATGATATTCTGTCTTGGCCTTAAGATAGAAGGGAGGTTAGAATCTACCATGACTGTTTCTTTCTACACCTCTGAGGTAAATCTTTTAGCATTATTATTTAAATAAAGAAACTGAAATTGTTAAGAATGAGAGAGCCAGTAATAGAGCCAGAATTAAAATCTGAGTCTCTGTGGCTCTAATGGCATTCTTCTAGATTTTACTATGAATTATTTGAGACAGAGGTAGTATCTTCTATAGGTTAAAACCTCCTTGGGGCCTGATATGGTGCACTGAATCTAATAGATAGATCTTCTAGCTGTTTCTTATAGATACTTCTGAAGAGGCATGTGAGATATCTGAGTTGGGGATGGAGGGCAGTGGGGCTGGGGGCTGCTTAGGTCTAGCTGGGCAAAGGTATATTTTCTCACAAGAGCATTGCCATAGAGTTGAGTAAAGCCTTTATTGGAGACACGGTTGCAGGTGTGTGTGTGTGTGTGTGTGTGTGTGTGTGTGTGTGTGTGTGTGTTATGTATAATGTGAGCTAGATGGCTAGATAGCTAGATAGACAGACAGCTGGGTGAAGAGATATCTTCTCATAAGATCATTGCCACAGAATGAAGTAAAGCCTTTATTGAAGATAATGATATGTGTGTGTGTGTGTGTGTGTGTGTGTGTGTGTGTGTGTGTGTTTGTGTATTATGTATAAGGTGTGTTTGGATGCATAGATAGAGAGAGATAGAGAGAGAGAGGGAGGGAGGGGAGGGAGGGAGGGAAGAAGATGTGAGATGATGTTGTTTGCAGTAGAGGACAAATTAAAGAAAGATGCTAATTTTGAGGAAAATACGAGTTAAATTCAGTTATATTTTAAGACTAGCCTGCTCACTGATAGGTAATTAGGATTAGACATATACATTTAGGAGGTAATAATAAAAGTAGCTGCTCCTATTGTATAAAAGATCACAGAATTAATGTGCATATACATATGTAAATAATAAATCTGACAGAATTAAAGGTCAAGATTTGATTTATGGATGGGAGGAAAAGGTAAAACCCAACTTAGGAGATGAGTAAGGAAAAATATAATCAGAAGAAGGGAGATGGTTGTTTATATTTAATGGTCTAATCTTTACCTACTTCTCATGAAAGAATAGTTGTTAAATTGAAGGAAACCCCTAGAATAAAGAGACACTAAGACTGATTTTTAAAGGCTACATTTTCTCAAAGGAAGTAAGGGTAAAGTTTTAATAATATGTACCCAAACAACAACAACAAACAAACAAAAACCTGTTTTGCCTTTGAAAACAGGCAAAAAATTTTTAAAAGGTCCCCACTACCTTGTAAGATTCTTGAAGATGGGAATTGCTACCTTCTTAACGTCTTTGTTTCCTAAATACCTGGTCCATGTGGAACATTTACTGAATTGCATTACACCCCTGTGGAAGGAAGAAATAACCCCCATTTACAGGTTGGCATTCAGGGGCATAGTTCATGTTGCTGAAACATGGTATCTGGGTAAAAGGTGAAAACACAGTTTCATCTCTTGTGTTTTTAAAATCAAAAATAAAAACTAAAGATAATAAGGATAAACTCAAAAAAATGATATACTTCCTTGTTCTATTTGTTTTTCTAATTGGTTTTTGATACTTTAACTACTATTTAATAGATATTAATGAAAAAAATGTGAATTATCCTTAGAAGTGTGTATTTTTAAGGGTCAGTAATGGGATTTATCTCAGACAGTAAAAAGTATGAAACAAGCTACTGTACTTCTATTTTTATATTATATGCAATATTAGGTCTTTAAACATTTTTTTTTTCATTTTTTACTTGCCTACAGTGACGACATTCATTCAACATTCATTCGGCAAGTGTCTGTCTCTCTCTCTCTCTCTCTCTCTCTCTCTCTCACTCATCTGTTTATCCACCCATCTATCTTTTATCTCACTCTTCTAGGCAGAGTGGGATTATATAAATAAAAATAATTCTTATTTCCTAGTAGGAAGGAACTTTCTATTATGTAGGTAAATAGCACACACATAAAATTAAATAGAATGTTGGTTAAATAATAATACCAGCAGATTTTCTTTGAAAAACTTGTCCATGGCAGGTCTTTCTGTCGTGAAGCTTCTTTTTTCTCTAATAAACTTTGCTTGAAAACTTAAAAAAATAATATCAATCATACCTCAGAGCAGTGTATGGCTGTATCTCTCTCTAGTCAGTATAATAATGTAAATTCTCTAGATTTCTTAAGAAGAGATCACTGTGGCTTGCCAAAATTACGAAGCCTAATGTACGTGCAGAATTTTAAATTTACGTCGTAATTTTTCTCTTTATGTAGAAAAATCTCTGCTTTCTCTGTGCTAAACTAACTACATAATATATAAAAATAGTTGATTTTGGGGGTGATAGGATTCTGGATAATAAAAATTTATTCTAGTCTTGACATCATAAGTCCTAGCTTCATACTTGCCTGCTTAGTAGTATTCACAAATGACTTGTGTGCTTTGACTTCATATTAGCTAAGGGAAGTAAACTCCACTATATCCTCGTGTGAAACCCAGGAACTAATTTGTATATATGTTCACTTCAAAACAGTCTGTATATTTGTGCATTTAGTCATATACTCATTTATCATTATTTCCTATCAATCGATGTGATCCAGACACTGATTGTCTGATGGCAGTACAAGCACAGACAAGCACTTATCTGCAGAATGCTAGCCATCTAGAAAATCTTTACATTTCTGGACTATCCACAGAGTTCAAAAGAGTTGTTGTTGTTTTTTTGAATAACATAAGTTGTATCTTAAAGTTATTCACATACCAACTAAAAACCATATACCACCAGACAGAGTTATGTATTTAATTGTCTTTTTTCTTCATTATATTTTATACTTTTCAGAGTGATTATGTTTTTTCCATGAGAATTCGCTTGGATGTAATGTCTCATGGAAACTTGTGCTGTGTTATGATCCTGTATACAGAAAACTCAAGTGAATACATAGCTTCTGAAGGGAATAATAATCTCGTTAAATACATAAAGTATATACACAAAGTTCCTGAAAATGATTAGTAGCTGAGTGGCATGAAAGAGTTAATATAGTTTTCTACAGGGCTAATTAATAAAGACATTATCTATCCCTATATTGAAAGATAGACATGGTTTTCAGTTCTGTTTCATGTCTATTTATGTGAGGAGACTGACAGATACTTATTTCTTTTAATTCAGTTTACCATTTAATCTATAAATGCAAACCATGTTAAAGGATGTTTGAAAAAAATAAATTTGGAAAGCAACATTAACCTCCCAAACCAACTGAAGGTGCTCAAAAGACAATAAGGGTGAAATTTTATTATACAGACTTCAAGTGGGTTTTTAAAAAATCTATTGCCTTTCCAACTAAAATGATGAATGCTGTTCTGATTCTAATTGACAAGTGTTATATATAAAAGAGTTCTTGCCTTCATTCTTATCAAAACTGTTGGGATTTCCAATGAAAGGACAATATTATGTGGGTGGAAACTTCTCAGAAGAATAGAAAACTTATCAGTATTTACTTAGGTTCTATTACATTCAGAGCCATAAAAGCAACTACACTCATAAATTTATAGACAGTCAAGGATATTGCCTCTTCCCCAAAGAGGCCAGATATTAAAGGAGTGGAGTGAATGAGTTCAAATCACAAAGTGGTTTCAATATTGGCACAGTTTTCTCCCTTCATATTTCAACTTGTAGCCAATATGTTATGAAGAATCACTGGCTAGCTAAGTTTTGGGGGTTGGGAGTAGAAAATAATCTTCACCATTTTTTCTTACAAATTTTATTTTATTTTCTTCCATAATTAGTACCTACTAATTATATTCACCCATTAATAAGTTACGGTAGGTTAATGATTACCACACTTGTACAAACAGTTTTTTTTTTTTAACTTCAGCTTTGCAGATAAAGAAACAGAGGCTTATAGAAGTTATTAATCTTGCCCCAAAACTCACAGCAGGACAAGACTTAAGTCTAGATCTTCTTAGTTTCTACTTCTGCTGTAACAAATTAGCACCAACTGAGTGACTTAAAACAACACAAGTTTATTATGTTATAGCTCTGGAGGTCAGAAGTCCATAAAGAGGTCTCACTGGACTAAAATCCAGGAGTCAGTAGAGTTGCATTTCTCTGGAGACCCTAGGAGAATCTTTTTCCATGCCTTTTCCAGGTTCCAGGATCTTCCTCCACTCCTTGGCTCTATTCCTTGGCCCCTTCTTCAATGTTCCATTGTCAAAACCAACAATTCTGTCACTCCAACCTCTGCTTCTGTTATCGGGTCTCTTTTCTGACTCTTCTGCTTCTCTGTTCCATCTTTTGAAGACTTTTGTGATCATATCAGGCTCATCTATATAATCCAGGATAATCTTTGCTATTGTAAGACCTTTATTACATCTACAAAATTACTTAACATATTCACAGTTTCCAGGCATTAGGCATCTTTGGGAGACCATTATTCTGCCTACCACAAAAAAAATGGAAGATCTGGGTTAAGTGTAGTACAGTTGTGTGTATACAGTAGTATTTCTTTTCTGTGGGGGATAACTTCTAAGACACTGAGTATATGTCTGAAACTATGGATAGCACCAAACTCTATATATACTAAATTTTTACCTATACATACATACTTACATACATACTTATAAAGAACTAACTATACTGTGATAAAAATTATGTGTATATGGTCTCTCTCAAAATATTTTATTGTACTCACCCTTTTTCTGTGGCATATTTGAATTGCTAGCATCACTTATTCTTATGTTTTGGAGTCATTATTAGGTAAAAATCAGGCTCACTTGAATACAAGCACTGTGATACTGTGACAGTCCATCTGATAACCAAGGTGGCTACTAAGTGACTAATTAGTGGGTAGTTTATATTGTGTGTATACACTGGACAAAGGGATGATTCAAATTTTGCGGGACAGTGAAAATTTTATAACACTACTAAGAATGATAGCAATTTAAAGCTTATGAACTGTTTATTTCTGTAATTTTCCATTTAATATTTTTGAATTGTGGTTGATACTGAAACCACAGAAAGTGAAATCATGGATAAGAGGGATATGAATATTTTGATGTAATTTTGTAAACCAAAAACACAGTCAGCGACCGATGATCATTAAAATGATTAAAGTAGTATAATAAAATGGAAATAACTTGGAATTCAGAAAAATTTTTGCTCCATCATTTACTAACTGCATAAGTAACCTCAGATAACCTTAGTGTCATCTCTTTAGAGTTGATGTGGTGATGAGCTATAAGGAATTTTATTCCTCAGAACAAGTGGAAGCATTTAAACACTTAGCTGTTTTACTAATGTTTGTTACGTTATTCCTCATTTTTAGAAAATAACAGAGAAGATAGACAAAATAAACACAGTATATGCTGCATTCAGGATGTCATGAGTAATATATAATTATATTTGCAAAAACTTCTTATTTTCTCAATATGTTAAACATTTTGTAGGCCTTATTTTTTATTTTTATTTTTATTTTTTGAATTGTAGTCTCACTCTGTCACTCATGCTGGAGTGCAGTGGCACACTCATGACTACTGAAGCATCGACATGCTGGGCACAGGCGATCCTTCCGCCTCTGCCTTCCAAGTACCTGGAACTATAGGTGTACGCCAACTTGCCTGGCTAATTTTTTTTGATGTATTATAGAGCTGCAGTTTCACCATGTTTCCAAGGCTGGTCTTGAAACGCTGGGCTCAAGCAATCAATCCTCTTGCCCCTGCCTCCCAAAGTGCTAAGATTACAGGGATGAGCCACCGTGCCCGGCCTAGGCCTTATTTTTTATTTAACACATAATATTTCACTGCTCAATATTCTCTTTCTTTTTCCCCCTCTTTTAGCCAAGCCTGCTTTTTTTTCCCTTTCTATAATGTCTCTTGAGTTTAGGCATTTAATTAATTCATTAGTTGTATGATGACTTTTTCTCATTCTATTTTAGGCACTTAATTTTTTTTTTATGGTGTAGTTTTCTTCACTGTTTTTTTTGCTATTATAAGTGTACAACTAATGATTTTATGGGAAATAAATCCTGCAATCAGTACTTAAAATATCATTTAGAAAGTAAATCACAATTTCATGTTATAAGAAAGTCCTGATATAAAGTACTTTGCCTCATCATTTTCTTGCTCTGATCCCATTCTCAATGACAACTCGTAGCTGATGGTTTCCAATTATTTTTCTTTGGAATGTTTCTCTTTAGTTTTCATCACATGCTTTTAACTTAATAAAAATATGTATTTCTGATATCAAAGTCAAAGAGCTGTCTCACTTAACTACCCCATCTTTTCCTGCCTCACCTTTCGATATTTGACATCTATATTTTTAGTTTTGTTCTTCTGTTGATTAACTTTGCAACTTAAAATACTATGGTTAAAAGTTCATTTCTTTTTTATTCAAGAATGCACATTCTTTACTTACTAAGATAAGATATCAATACTCTAACAATCTTGTTAACTTTCTTTGTTTCTATGACTTACTTTTGGTCAAGTAAATTTTCATATTGTCAAACTTGCTTATATTTACATCTTTCCTGCAACTGCCACCAACTCTTCTTTTTTTAAAAACACTTTGCATCTAAAGTTGGAAATGTATAAACGATGTTGATCTGCCAAAAATATTGTCCAATGGTGAATCGCATAGTGTACTATATTCTTTGATGTAGTTTCACTCTCAAAAAACTCATAGAAAACAGTTCACCATGTTCAATTGGATTTTTTCTCTTTGTTAAACTCAATTGCTCGAAATTATTTCAAATATATGTTTGCTTTACATGTATATTCGCTTTATATAAAACCATTCCAAATATTTTTATTTGCTTTATTAAGTATTGACATTTTCATACAGATTTAGTTTTAGCCTAAAATTGCACATTGTCTTTCTTTTTGTTTCCTGCAATGAATTTGCCTTTATCTTATCCTCGGTTTTTTACTCCCTCAATGTCTTAGATCGTCTCAGACTTTTTTCTCCATGGAGATATCATTTGTGGAGCTATATTTTTCCTACTTTATTCAGTATTGGTTGACTCTCTAGTCCTGCTGTTTTCCTGTCATCCCACAAATCTCTTCATTTTATTTCTTGGGTGAGATCCTTAGTTGCTTCAATTCAATGTAGTTTTGTCTGTTTATCATTGTTTTAATTTTCTGGAGTCCATAGATTGTATATTAGTGATTTGATATATTAGCCACTGATTTTTCTTCTACTTAGGAATGTTCTCCAACTTCTCTGATTTAAAACAGGGAATATGAGGCTGCCTTTATCCTGAAGGAACGTTAAAAACAACAACAGGGAACAAATATTCCAGAATTATGACTGCTAGATACAAAAGGCATTATCCAGTTGTGGACATTGGATTTATAAATGGGATGCAAATAGGAAGAGCAGGAGAACATACTGGGAGAGGAAAAAGAATGTAATATCCTGTAAGGATGCTAAACATGGTTTCCTAATCCTTGGCTGGATTAGTATAGAACAGTGGTATAATACAGCCTCCTCGAACTTCCTAAGGCATCTGTGAATAGAGAGGGTAGTCACTTTGTCTGTCCTAACTGGAACTCTGGTATTTGGCTGATTTTTAAAGATGACGATAAGAAGTAATATGGTATCATGAGAGCCAAGAGAATCTTACAGATGTTACAGATAATCTCATATAGTCTCAATGCAAAAAGTTCCAAAGTTGAAGATAATAAAAATAACTAGAGAAAAATATAGTATTCATAAATTAAATGGCTTGATGAATCAAAGTTGTCAACTATTTGCAAATTAATCAGTAAAGTTATAATATTTTTAATGAAAATCCAGTCCTGATTTTTAGTGAATATTAGAATGTTGCTCATTCTAAACATCTATATGCTAATCAAAGGAATAAGAATAGCCAAGAAATTATTGATAATGATATCTGCTTTTATGCATGCATGACATATTTTATAGGTTTAAAAAATTAAAATAAATAGACACAATTACAAACTAGAAAGAAATTTCAGAGATTAAATAATAAGCAAAACATAAAATGCATTATAAGCCTAAAAATAAACAATGGAAAAATTTATTATGCTAAAGATCAAAAGTAGAAAGACAATGAAAATATGAAATACAAGACAAGAGACAAAAAAAATTAATCTAGGAGGTACAACATAGAAATGAGAACCAGAAAGTGAAACAAAGAAATGAAGATGAAGAAATCATCAAAAAATAAAAAAAAATTTAAAAACCAAAAAACATCTCCAAACTAAAACAGGACATAAATTTCCAGACTGAACTTTCTTTTCTATTCCAACTCTTTATTCACTTATTCTGCTTTTAACCCTTTCTGAAATTCTTATTCCGTTGGAAACAAAGGAAGCAGCCTGGGATAATAGAATCAGATAGTTTACATTATGTCCTTGTTCCTTCCTAGTCATCGTGTGTGTGTGTGTGTGTGTGTGTGTGTGTGTGTGTGTGCGTGTGTGTGTGTGTTTGCATGTGTATAATAAAATAATGTATACAAAGTGAATGTGAATATATATGGAAATTAGGAAAAGGTCAGTATTTTTTTGTTAGCTTTTTTCTCTTATTTTACTATCAGTTTTTTGTTTTGTTTTGTTTTTTTTAAGTCTCACCCTGTCTCCAGGCTGCAGTGTGGTGCATGATCACTACTCACTACAGCCTCAATCTCCTGGACTCACATGATCCTTCTACCTCAGCCTCCCAAGTAGTGGGAATTGCAGGCATGTGCCACCATTCCTGGATAATTTATTTTTTATTTTTTATGGAGTCAAGGCCTAGCTATGTTGCTCAGGTCAAATTCCTGAGCTCAAGCAATCCTTCAGCTTCAGCCTCCCAAAGTACTAGGATGACAAGCGTGAGCTACCCCTCTGGCTACTATTAGTTTTTTAGTCAGTCTAAAGAATCTCAAGTGGAGATTCATTGTATTCAGATGCCCAAATATATTTCTGAGACTTTAAACACTAAATTGCTCAATGTTACACTTATGTTCCTTTACAGTCATACCAAAATTTTCTTTTCTCAAGAATTATTTTGTTAATACATTTTCTCTTCTTTCCTCATATCTGTCACAAAGCAATGACTGCCTCTTTGTCCTCCAACTTTTTTTTTATTAAATTACCAATATCTTCATAACAGTCAAGTTCATTTTTACAGATCTTGTTTATCTAATTTTTATTTTATTACACTGCTGTGCTGAATTTTACCATGTATGACATTAATTTTGTGAAAATCCATTTCCTCAATTTTGCTTGACTTTGTTGATTATTCTTTGTCTTTTTTTTTTTTTTTGAGTTGGAATCTCACTCTGTCACCCAGACTGGAGTGCAGTGGCCGCTTCCGGCCACCGCAGCCTCGACCTGCTGGGCTCCGGCGATCCTTCCGCCTCAGCCTTTCGAGTAGCTGGAATTACAGGCGCGCGCTACCACACCCGGCTGATTTTTATTTATTGTAGAGATGAGGTCTCGCCAAGTTGCCCAGGCGGGTCTCGAACCCGCGGGCTCAGGCAATCCACTCACCTCAGCCTCCCAAAGGTGCGGGATTACAGGCTGAGCCACC